>JAUTBW010015232.1:0-11680 GCA_032361425.1 Peltospira smaragdina
CAACAACAACATGCAAAACGAGAATGGTCAAAGCTGATGATATTGAAAAGGCATCTCCAGAATTAGACAGTAGCCTTGATAGGCTAAGTGGGTTCCTAATGTCCTAAGTGGGATCCATCGGATTCATAATGAAAGGTAGCAAGCTTGAGAATCTCAGGGAAACTATGCTTCAAATTCCACAGAACATAACGCTTACAGGCCATACTTACGATTGTTTTTGCGGTCTCACTTTCGCATACTATCAGACTTCATTGATGATTCATTCAGGTTCAGCAGATAAAATGCACATTAATGTATGAAGCAGTTACTTGACATCCCCAGCTCACTTTTAGAAGGTGCCAGTCACGTCTCGACTGGGTCGTCTTTTTTAAATGTTTAAATAACAAAAATATTCTCGACATAGTAACTTTAAATGTTTAAGTTGATTTTGTTACTTATAATTTTGCTTCTTTTTCAGTCATCCATTCATTTCTGCATTCATTCATTGCATACTTATTTATAAACACTTTTAATGAAAGTGTATTTGTTGCAGGCAAATAAATTAAATCGATCTTTATTCGGTCATGCTATTCCAATTTTAAATTTCTATCGGCCAGTGGCATTCCTAATTTTCTACGAGAGCACTGGTTAGGTCGACCAATCAAATTAGCAGTACAGCTGTACGCTTGGTGCCTTCATACAGACAGAAAAAGTTAAGTGAAAAATCATTCTTTATTTTATTGCTTGCTATTCTGCAAAATTAATAACTTGCATTATATACATGTATACAAATTATATGGTTAAAAGTTTGTTATTAATTCCAGTTGTGTATACATTCTCCTAGTATTACTACTCCAGTAATGAGTATAGTCAGTGCTGGCTGGCCAAATTCCTTTGTTTACAAGCCAATGGCGATTAACATTTTAATTGTTGGGCACTTTTTTGTGAGCAGATTAGAAGACTTATTGGTTTAATCTGAAATTGTCTCAATGTGAATTTGTTTGCATTATTGTGGCATTATAAGTGGAGGCACTTTGTTTTCTATTACACCTCACACGAACAGGGCAGTGCAACAAGCACACCAAGTAATATTGATACTGTTGACTTGAGGCCATGACCTAGATAAGATATTTTACAAAGAACAGCGAGTTGTTTACTTTGGAGAGGTCTGTAACAGCGGCTTGAAAATGCCGGTTTTCATAGTGACTATTCGAAATCCGCTCTCAACTAGCCACTGTACAGAATTACAACAAAGGATGTTGGTATGTTTAACTGAACAATTGAGAAATAAATGACTCATTTATTGGAAACTAAATGGGATTAAACCCATATTGGTGTGAAGGCGTTCGCTTAAACTAGGAATTGGGAATTATGAAATTCACACAAGATATTGTAGAAGGAAAATTTTTTTAATTAAAAAATCATCATAATAATATATATTCAAAAACTAATATGGAATCAGCCATATAATGATATACATTGGCTGAATTTGGTCACAACAAAAATATAATGATCAGAATGGATTGTGAGGTTTTGTTTACGACTGGTACTTTGAGTCATTCACATGTCAGTTTTGAATTTGATTTAGTTATATACTGAGTTCAGTTTGACTCAGCACCCCCCCCCCCCCTCCCCACAAACACACACACACCGCCTGAGAATCTCAGGTAGTTTAATTCAATAATTGTCTCATTCCAGGCATTGTGTATGTCACCTAAACTTCCATATTGCTTTGCATCGTCAAACTAGTGTCAAAATGTTTATAATAATAATAAAATGTCCCCCACCCCAGGATTTTGATCAGGGTACAGCCCTGGTTTGATTCACAGTTTGTCTATAATATTACAACTTTGAAGGTTAGGTATGGATACGGACTTTGAATTTGAGTTGCATTTTGTTTGTATCTGAGTAAGATACTTGAATTTTAGTCACATTTTATTTACAACTGAATTTGAGCGATAAAGAGGTTGACTTTGATTTTGAGTCACATTTTGATTTCTTTAATTTATTACTTTAAATAGACTGACATTGATTTTGAGTCACAGTTTCATTTATTTAAAATTATGACTTTGAATCTGAGTCATAAAGAGGTTGACTTTGATTTTGAGTCATAGTGTAATTTATTTATTATATGACTTTGAATTTGAGTCATAAAGGGGTTGACTGAATTTGAGTCACATATAAAAACAACAACAACCAACACCATAATTGTAGTTATGACTTTGAATTTGATTCACAATTTGATTTATTTGATTTTATGACTTTGAAGTTAAGTCTTAAACAGGTTGACTTTGAATTTGAGTCAAAGTTTAATTAATTTAATTTATGAATTTGAATTACAGAGAAGCTGACTGAAATTGAGTCACAGTTTAAATATTGAGTAATAAAGAGGTTGTCTTTAACATGTGTCACATTTAATTATATACTGATATGACTTTGAAGGTGAGTCATAGATGTTGACCTGAATTTCAGTCACATTCGTATTATATTATTTTAATGATATGACTTTGAATCTAAGTCATGCACCTTGATAGCCTACTGGTGATTGCACCCGCCTGTCATGTGGTCGATCTGAGATCAATCCTTTCTAGGTAACCACTAGGGTTTTTCTAATGAAAAGGTTTCTGACACTAATATAACCGTTAATAATGATGTGCTGAGTGTCATTAAATAATGATATATATTTAAAAAAAAATAAAAAAGTAAAAAAATAACTACTACTACTACTACTACTACTACTACTACTACTACTACTAATAATAATAATAATAATAATAATAATAATAATAATGATAATGATAATGATAATAATAATAAACAAATAAACAACATTGAATCTAAGTCATAATGATGTTGACGAAGTTGGTGTCACCTCTGGATAAAGGTTAATATGATGTTGAAGGTAAGTCGTTGATGATGACTAATAATGTTAGTCATATTTTGAATATCTTTTGTTTATATGACTTTGAGTTAAAATTGCATTGTTGATTTACCATGTTTGACACTGGAAACTAATACGGCATGCAGGTGCTACAGTGCCTGAATTGCACTTGGTGGCCTTCGCTGTAGGCAAGGCACGTTTCTCCGGGAAGGAGCATGTACTGGCATGGAGTGTTTGTATGGGACCTGGATGGCAGTGATAGCATGGTGAGTCTGGTGTGGAGCGTGCCAGTTGAACATGGCACGACTGGATTGTCATTTCTGAGTGTTTGAATAATAAAAATATTCTCCACATAGTAACTTTAACGTATCTGTCATTTAACTTTAATTTACTCCAGTATTTGGTTTCAGATGCCTAAGCGAAAAGCTATTTCATCTCAGGAGTTCCTTAAGAGGAGAGTAGCAAGGCCTTGGAAGAGTTGAAGCTTAAAAGCAACCACTTGAACAGCCCGATAGAAGTTTTACCATACCCGCTGCAAAGAGCACACCAGAAGTTAGCACTAGCAGACAAGCGACCTGGTGCAGTCTGTCATTGAGGTTTTACAGCAAAGAGGTTTGGTTAATGTACAGGACAACACCTTGACAGAACCTCCAACCAGTGCTGCATTAGTTCCATCAGCAGAAGAATAACAGCCTCTGAATGGAGCGGTTGTCAGTCTGCTCACTCGCCTTGGAGCTGGTATAGAACCAGGTGAGTCAGTAAAAGCTACAGATGTAGAGTTGCCATTTGCCACAAATATTACAGATAAACTGAAAGCAAAAATTTGGAGCAATACGTATGTTGACTTCTCTGCTCTGTTGCAAATCAAATATAAATGACTGGGTGTCAGCATTCCATATTTTTGTAGCTGTTTATTCACAACGCTACCCTACCGAAACCGCTTCACTGATGGCGTATGCTTCGAACATATGTTTCTTGAGCCGCAATTATGGTGAGTTGGCCTGGAGACACTATGACGAAAATTTCAGGCGATGGCGACAAACCAAGCCGTTATCTTGGGGTACCATTCAAAATGACTTATACCTTCAGGCTGTTACTCTGGGTCTGGCCAATCGTAGCTCAACTGGACTCACTGGAAACATGCCATCTAGACAACGGGCATTTCGCCAATATGGATTACCTCTGTCTTCTAATACATCCACTCTGTCCACTTGCTGGCAATTCTACAAACATGCAGTGTCCTCAAGAGGGCAATGTAGGTTTGTACATATTTGCCCCTATTGCAAAGAACCACATGCTGGTTTAAACTGTGGGAAAAATCCCAACAAACCTGTCACTAATGGGCAGCCATTTCTATCAGTCCCCAAACGGGGACCAGCTCGGTTCCCAAACAAAGCAACTCCCTTCTCCAATCATCGTACATAGGCTGCAAGATTTTCTTAGGGGATATAACAGTCTAGAGATAAACTATTTGTTAGATGGGTTTAAGTTTTGTTTTCGTTTGGGATATACAGGGGAAAGAGGTTTCTGGGCTTCAAAAAATCTACAGTCGTCCATTGAGTTGTCACTCATCTTAAAACAAAAAATAACTAAGAAGTTAAGTTGGGTAGAATTGCTGGGCCATTTCCAATGCTTCCTTTCACAGGGTTGCAAGTTTCACCAGTTGGATTGGTTCCCAAAAAAGAACCTGGTCAGTATCGCTTTATCCAACACTTATCTTCCCCAGAGAGGTCATCTATTAACGATGGTATACCATAATTATGAGCTTTGTACAGTAAAATATGCTTCATTAAATGATGCATTTAATCTTATTTTACAATTCGGGCAAGGAGCTTTGATGACAAAAACAGACAGAGAATCAGCTTTTCACCTTATTCCAGTTCATCCCGATGATTACGAGTTGTTGGGTTTTAAAACAGAAGGCTTGTTCTACGATAAATGCTTACCAATGGGCTGCCCTAGCTCCTGTAATATTTTCGAGCATTTCAGTTCTGCTCTTGAGTGGATAATGAAAGATAAGTTCAGTTGCATTGGCTTAGTTCATGTATTGGATGACTTCTTCTTTGTTGGGCCACCATCGTATACTACATGCTCCAGGGACCTGAACACCTTTCTTGAAGTGTGCCAGTTTGGGGGTTCCAATAAAACGTTCAAAAACTGTATTAGCTACAACTTGCATTACCTTTTTGGGAATCGAAATAGATTCTGTAACTATGAAGGCCAAGTTGCCAGATGACAAAGTAATCAAGCTAAAAAACAAGCTGATTGATCTTTCAAAACAAAAAAAGACAACACTAAAAGATCTTCAATCATTGATAGGGTTGCTCAACTTTGCATGTACCATCATTGTTCCTGGTAGAGCCTTTTCTCGTCGAATCATTAATTTAACTATTGGACTTACTAAACCCCATCACCATGTGTGCCTTGATCAAGAAGCTTGTGCTGATATCAGTGTTTGGAAACACTTTCTGGAGAATTTCAACGGCAAAGTTCTGTTTCTTCATGAAAAATGGAATGATTCACTTGAACTGTTTACAGATGCTAGCAATATCGGATACGGGGCAATTTTGGGGGTGAAATGGTTTTATGGGTCTTGGCTGTCTTGTAAAAGAGCTCTACCCAATAATTCTGGCAGTGAAACTTGGGGGTCGCTTTTAGCAAATAAGTGTGTTGTCTTTCGCTCAGATAATGAGGCAGTAGTTCATATAATAAACCATCAATCATCTCGAGACAAAACCTTGATGGTATTAATCAGGCGGCTTATTTTGATTACTCTACAGCACAATATTTTATTCACAGCTCAGCACATACCAGGTTTAGTCAACATTCACACTGACTTATTGTCTCGTTTACAGGTGCAAAAGTTCTGCCAACAAGCCACACATGTGACTGTGACTGCGCAACTGCCACCCATTGTTTCAGAGAGCTGATTCAGTCACTTTTAAATGGATCACTTGCAGAAGCTTCAACAGCCACCTACGCAAGAGCATAAAAAAAATTGACCACTTTTGTTAATCAATATGCTCCTTCTTCCAATGTACTACCACTATCAGTGCCAGTCCTTGCTAGTTTTATTGCTTTTTGTTTTTCACAACACATGGCAGCAGCCACAATCGTATCGATGGTATCGGCAATTTCTTACATACATAAACTTGCGGAGTATTAGATCCTACAAACAACTTCATCATTAAAAAGCTTCTACAGGAAGCTAAAAAACTAAATGATCAGCCTGATACTCGACTGCCTATAACTCCAGCAATATTACATGCACTACTACTGTAATCACTTCCATTCACTTGTTCATGTGCATTAATTAAAACCATGTACCTGACTGCTTTTCATGCTTTGCTAAGAGTTGGAGAGCTAACATCAAATTCACAAAATGGGCTACTCTACAAAGATTGCACCATAGTTCCAGAAGATTTTATTTTACGTATCCGCAACTTTAAATTCCACCAGGGTAAGCTGCCGGTGGTTAGCTACCAACGGGATCAATCTTTATGTTCTGTGGTAGCAATGCTTTCCTACCTCAAACTTAGAGGGACTGACCCAGGTATGCTCTTTTCATTTCCTGCGGGCATTCCAGTCACAAGGTCATATTTTTGTAGTTAGTTGTCAAACTCATTATCTTGGGCAGGATTTGATTCCAAACTCTACAAAAGCCACAGTTTTCGCATCGGTACAGCAACATTTGCAGCCATGCAAGGTCTTTCTGATCAGCATATTCAAGCAATGGGTAGGTGGAAATCCGATGCTTATAAAAAAAAAAAAAAAAGGATCCCTGTATTGCAAGGAGTTTAGGCAGACTGGATATATATACATGGTATTCAGCAGACATATAATATGATACTTGGCGAGTCAGGTAAAACGTGGCCAGGTATGGCCTCTAGTACACATATGGTGATAACTTGGACACCTAGTAGTTATGCTAGTTAGTAATAGATTGAATAATTATCCTTAGCCTCTTTATTACCGTGAATTTTGTGAACAGTAATAGTCAATGGGACATGGGATTTTGCCTCTGTTTTAAGTATATGTACATATTTTAATGTTTGACTATGGATAAATGTGGTTTAATAAGTTGTTTCACTCATATAAAAATTAGTTAGTTGTAGCGTTGCTCAGTAAGTACATATTTTGTTTGACTAGGGATAAATTTGGTTGACTTTCATGAAAATTATATAGTTGTAGTGTTGTTCAGTGAGCACATAATTTAATGTTTGACTAGGGATAAATGTGGTTTATAAAGTTGGTTGACTGTTACGAAAATTATTTAGTTGTATTGTTGTTCAGTAAGGACATATTATGTAATGCCGAGGATCAAAGAGTCAAGGCTGTATCACTTTTAATCTACAAACGTATGGTAATTGGAACAGGGTTCATACACTTTATCACCAATCAAATTCCATGACTTTCCATGACTGTTTAATGGCATTTTCAATGACCTTTTCAAAGAAATTTGTTTGCATGTAGATCTATGTGATCAGTCTCAGGGTGATTACACAAAATAGTAGATTGTTTATTATGCAATTAAATTTAAATTGCAAGTTGATTTAAAAACAAAATATATCTATAGATTTTCTATTTCCATGACTTTCCATGACCAATATCAAAATTCCATGACTTTCCAGGCCTGGAAAATGACATTTACAGATTCCATGACTTTCCAGGTTTTCCATGACCTGTATGAACCCTGCACTATGGCCTTTGGTGAACCAGTCATTGTGTTGAAAATTCTATACTGTATTATTTGATCTATTAGTCTTTTTTTGAAGCTTTTAAATGACATTAAAAATCAGTACCTTAAATTCAGGAACTATTGCTATACAGACACGCCTATCTTCAAGATGAAGACGGATACACAAATTCGTCAAGACTGTCACAATCTCTCCTTCCGTCTTCCTCTCCGAAAATAATGTCTGAACCGTTGAAATGAGGACTCGACAGATACTACATCCGGCTGAGGACAGAAGACCATGTATCACAGGGAACTTGTTAAAAAACGACAGCGTTTCAGCACCTATTGCATCTTTAGACAAATACTGTACTAAGTTGTTATCAACAGCTGGTCGAGCTTGGGAAAATTCTTCTCTTTGTTTAACAAAATATTTCAAATAGTCTTTCTTAAGTTCGTTTGTTGGAACATGCAAATTCTGGAGAAAGTTCTGCAGTCCAAAAAATGTGCTGGAAGTGTTTGATGTTTTTGGAGTAAATATTAGAGGTTTTGTAGAAATGTTTGGTAATAGTAGGACCAGTACAAAAATGGTGCACAATTTAACAGCAGAAGGTGACGACTGCATGACTAACTGTACTGCAACTGAAATGGAAAATATTGTTATAAACAAATTGTGAAACTGATACATACAACATAATATACCCAACAGGTTAATATGCACACAGGGTTCTCACTCGACTTTCAACATTGGGGATCAAATGAGCTTTTTTGCATTTCTTGAAAAGTCCAATAATAGGATTTTTAAGTTGAAACTAAAAAAGTAAATGTCCTGTCCAAGTTTCACAATTCAAAATATGCTTTTCAAGGATTCATGAGATCCCTGGGACAGTTCTGATACTTTCGCTATCACTTTTAATACTTATAGGGCCTAGCCCTAATTTGACCAAAACTAACCTAACAATTTAGAGCATCGATACTAATAGAATTCCTCAAGAATCGATTCTAATAACTTTTTAGTTTACAATGAATATGCACATGCATGAACCTTGACACAGGAATAATTAAATCATATGAATGGAAATCTTTACACCTGAGTCAAAATTATAAAAGAATTACAATACAATATGTCAGAAGACTTGTGGGTCAGTATGCTTTTAGTACTGTCAGTCGAGTTCTAACAGTAACACTTGCCATGTTCCAATATTAATCATTTATTATTTTAACAATTACAAATGACAGTATTGCTGCGTTCATCTGGTACTGGTGAATATCATCTGATACTCATCGTGAAATCACAACTTTCACAACTGGAACACGACTTACACATGTGAAGATTGATTCAGAATATCATACCCGATTCAGAATATCATACCTCAGTTCACAAGTCATATTCACAGGATAATTTGCAAAATAAACGGTTTTCACAACCTCTAATGAACGCAGCATAAGCTTACCTGGAGAAAACCTTACCTTTAAATCCGATAAACAAAAGT
Source organism: Peltospira smaragdina (assembly GCA_032361425.1). Classification (NCBI taxonomy): domain Eukaryota; kingdom Metazoa; phylum Mollusca; class Gastropoda; order Neomphalida; family Peltospiridae; genus Peltospira; species Peltospira smaragdina. Next base: position 9,029 of record JAUTBW010015232.1, read on the forward strand.
TTAAATTTTAGCGTCACAATCTGCAAATTATAAAGCTAAATGAAACGCGAGTTGTTATTAGAGGGGTTAAGCCTAAAACATAGCAATGACATCTTATAAACACAGCTACATTCAATTCTTTCACCAGTACAATAACGTTTTAAACCACTTTAAAAAATGAAACTATTTTATGGGCATTTGTAAATAATAAAATCCATATCAAACGCGAAAATCGAAATTAAGTTAATAACGATAACATAATAAATCATCAAAACCTAATGTCAACTGAATAATAAAACCAGAACATTAGCCTATGATGCACGCTAACATCGTGGTTACCGATTCTTCTGTCGCAAAACAATTCTTACACAGCCTCGCCTATCTAATAGCTGCTGTTAATAACAACGAACAACGATGCCACACAAGCAAATGACAAGTTCTCGTGTTTCTGCAGCATAAACTGCGAATAAATATAAAATCACGTGATATGTACCACCTGACTTGGCACCAAGCCAATTAAATCAGTGAGGCGAGTTATGTTCAGTTCAGTAGTTTTAAAGTTACTATGTCGAGAATATTTTATTTAAATATTTAGAAAAAACGATCCAGTCATGTTATGTCTAACAAGCACACTCCACACCAGTCTCGTTATGCTATCGCTATCTAGGTCACATTCAAACGCTCTAAGTAAAATGGCGAAATTTGTAATTAGCATTTGACGATAATTATCCCGTGATAGCGAAGGCTAACGTGTAATTCAAGTAGTACTTGTACGTTGTATTAGTAACCAGTGTTAAAACATAAAATCGACAATGTAACTGTAAATAAATAAACACATTTTAAAGTAAAATAAATATTTTAAAATAAATTAATTAAACATGTAAACGTGTGCCAAGGGTTTATTTAAAGACGCACTCAACACAGTTTTATGTGTTACCCTGTCTATGCAATCATGTTATGGGATGTTGCTAGTGCTCGTCGAAGAGTAGCTTATGTGGCAACAGCACGTGTGTGTGTGTGTGTGTGTGTGTGTGTGTGTGTGTGTGTGTGTACCCTTAATGATATGCATAGCACTGAGTATCGTAACCGTAAATATATATAGGATCGATCCCTCTTGCCGACCTGGTGTCCAATCGGCTATTTTTCGACAATTACGTTTCAACCAGTAGTCCACAGTTGGTGTAACAAAGTCTATTGTGTGTGTTATCCTACAAATGGAATGGAAGGTCTGTATATAAATGATCCCTTGCTGCTAATCGAAACAATGGTGCAATAGGTCGTCGGTTCGATCCCTCGTGGTGGACACATTGAGCTATTTCTCAAATTGACAGGATTCGCATTTAGGCCTAAGGGGAGCGGAATGTAGCTCAGAAGTAGAGCGCTCGCTCATAGCGTGGTGGGTCGTCAGATCGATCCCACCTGGTGGACACACTGAGCTATTTCTCATTGTAATATGATTCACATGTACGTAGCTTAGAGGTACAGCGTTCGCCCATGGTGCGGTGGGTCGTCAGATCGATCACACATATTGGACGCAATAAGTTATGTTGTGTTCCAGCCAATGTTCCACAACTGAAGTAACAAAATCTGTGGTATTTGCTATCATGCCTGTAGTATGGTACAAATAAAAGATCCCTTGCTGTTAGTCGAAAAATAACCCATGTAGCGCCAGCATGTTTCCTTTCTCACTCCCATGGTATGTGCTATCCTGTCTATGGGATGGTGCAGACAAAAGACCCCTTGCTGCTAATCGGAAAGAGTAGCCTATGATGTGGCGGCAGCGGGTTTCCTTTCTTGCTATAAAAATGGCCCTTTACCATATGCCCGACGTCATATAACCATACACCAATGTGTTGAGTACGTCGTTAAATAAACATTTCATTCCTTATTTCCTTTCTCACTGTTAAACATTGTCCTTAACCTTATTAGAATTTGTTGAGCGAGCGGGACATAGCTCAGTGGTAAGCACGTTCGCTCATGGTGCGGTGGGTCGTCGGATCGATCCCACATGGTGAATCCGTTGGGCTATGTCTCGTTCCAGCCAGTGCTCCACAGCTGGTGTATAAAAAGCAGTGGTATGTGCTATCATGCTTACAGAATAGTGCATATAAAAGATCCCTTGCTGCTAATCAGAAAGAGTAGCCCATGAAGTGGTGGCAGCAGATTTCCTCTTTAAACTATCTACATGGTCTTTAACCATATGCCTGATGCCATATAACCATACACCAATGTGTTGAGTGCGTTGTTAAATAAATATTTCCTTCCTTCCTTCCTTCCTTCCTTCCTCAGGGTTTCCAGAATACACCAGCCCAATCCCCAGGGTTGGGATTGCCTGTCTATACTTCACAACAATGATAAATTATACCTGTCCCTCACCTGTGTGGCATGGCAGCGAAGTTGCCGAACGTGTATCTGGCCATGACGTCAGTGCAGGTTTCTGTCAGCTCCTTGTGAAACTGAGACATCTTCTCGTCCATTACTGGACGCCGGTCACTCTGGTACCTTGAGCCAGCCATCGGCCGGCGAAATCTTAAAAGCACATAATGTCAGTTTTAAACATGGTGATTAGTGTGATACCAAAACAAATAATTTTATAAAAAAGAAATATATATATATATATACAGTCGACTCTCATTATAACAAAATATTTGGGTATTGGCAAACATTTACTGG
>JAUTBW010015343.1:0-11678 GCA_032361425.1 Peltospira smaragdina
TCTGCTATTTTTCGCACATTGAAAAATTAATTATATATTATATATAAATCTTTAAAAATTGAAAATAATTTTAAAAGTATATATTATATGTTTATTAACTAATTTTATTTCAAAACAGGCTATTTTTATACCATTCGTGTTATTCTTTAAGTTCTTCATTTGAAATGCAGAAAACGCGGAACAAATGCAAATTATGGGATACAGCAGAATATTTTTTTTAGAAACTAGATGGAAAGCAAAACTTGCTTGTGAAACGTTTTCTGGAAAGCATTGTGTGTGTGTGTGTATGTATGTATATGTGTTTGTATATATGTGTGTGTGTGTGTGTGTGTGTGTGTGTGTGTGTGTGTGTGTATGATAGGTATGTCATTATATCGAGTTTGTTGTTGTAACAAATTCTAATATAATGCTTTAAGATTAAATTACATATGTTTGTGTCTACAGTGTGTGTAAATGTCATTGTAAGGTTGGTCGTCCCAACGACCAATGATGTGCCATGTTAAGTTTGTCATTATATGGTAATTCTACTTCCGAAGAAAATACTTTAACTCTCACATCCACGTCAGTATAATCTAAATATTAGCGTCTTAATTATGTTTTCTTTAAAACCTTTATAACCACACCAATGTTCATGGTAAAATTAATAATGGTTAAAAATAAAACGTAAACAAAGCACACCTCACTCACTCACTCACTCAGTCACTGTGACTGTGGTATGAGAAAAGAGCAGTCGTTATAACTTATTATATAAGCTGATTTTTACTACCAGCAAGCATTCGTCATCAATATCACATATAATCAGACAATACTTACTGGGCTTCGTTTCTTTAGTGTGAAGTTTTTCCACAGTAATAATTTAAGCTGATGAAAAAATCCCATATTGAACTTGTTGACAAGCGAACTGTAATCCAGTGCCACTGCCAGTCAGTATAGTATGCCTAGTTATGTGGAACAGTTTCCACACTCCAACCACAGCATATGTTATATATATCCTCCGCCTAATTAGGCTTTATGTATCTACAAACAAATGTTATAATTCTCCATTCTATTATTCTCCTCCACATTCAGCTCCATTTCCGACTTGATCTGATGAAGCAGGCAGACATCGTTGTAGCATATTAGTATGACAGTCACGTGGGTTATAGCTCGCCTCCTCATTCGTCAAAGTCAGTAGCTAAAAATAGATGATAAAACAATTCACGTGAATTTGTTTACATGCGACAGCTGATTAAGAAACGAAATGGAGAGAGAGAGAGAGAGAGAGAGAGAGAGAGAGAGAGAGAGAGAGAGAGAGAGAGAGAGAGAGAGAGAGAGAGAGAGACGGTATTTAGCAATAATTTATAAAGAAAGTAAGGAAACTTCAAAATGTAACTGTTAGGATAAACAATATTATAATTTGATTGGTATACATTCGCATAAAGCGTTCAAATTTCATAAGCAAAGCAAAGATTATTTATTTAGGTCAGTTCAGTTTTATTCACACAGTGCAACATCTGTTTACCAGTGAATAGCAGTTTACGCCTAGAATTTTATTAAACCACATATGATTTTATCAGCAGTTCGTTATTAAACGCAAGAAACATAAAGTCGGTCAACGTTTCTACTTTTACTTTAAATAATTATGACAAACTGTTAATCGAAGCAGGGAAGGACATTTTTATTTAACGACGCACTCAACACACTGGTCTACGGTTATATGACGTCAGGCATGTGGTTAAAGACCATATAGATAGTTAGAGAGGAAACCCGCTGCCGCCACATAGGCAACTCTTTCCGATCAGCAGCAACATAATTAATGTTATGATATGTCGTGTCCTCTACTATACTGTATGCACTTGTTGTATGACGTCATAAGACTTTGTGGGGGGGGGGATAAAAGATGTTCAAACAATATGGTGTCAGAATGGTTAGGTCAGAACTGATCCTATTTCCTTATAATATTTAGATCGTCTGCTGACAGCAAATTTTCTGCACCGGAAGCCCGCCCAAAACAATTTAAACAATGAGTTGCAACTGCACTAATATTCGAAAAAAGCTTTAGTTATTGCTAAATATTAAAACAGTTATTGCAAAATATTAAAACAGTTTAATTATCTTTCCATATCAAGTGACGTTAATAAACATTGTGTTTATCAAAGTTCGTACAAAATTGAACAAAAGTATACTGCTCGACAAAAATTCATTGGATAAACGATAATACAAACACATTGACTATGGCGTCAGGAAACATACCCGTTCCAGTTCCAGTGGAAATGAAAGGTGATGTGAAAAGCAACTGGAATTTTTTTAGTTCACAGTGGCATAATTATAAAATGGCAACTGAACTAGATAAAAAAGATGAGAATATTAGGGTAGCAACACTGTTAAGTATAATGGGAAAAGAGTGCTATATGACTTATCAGCATCTGAATATTTCCCAAGAGAACAGAAAGAAAGAGAAGGAAGTTCTGAAAGCACTTCAGAAATATTTTGAACCCAAAACCAATGTGATATATGAACGCTTCATATTTAACACTACAGATCAAGATAATTCTGAAAGCATAGAAAACTATGTCACTACGAGGTTTACCCGAGACATGTGCATATGATAAACTTCGAGATGAACTCATCAGAGACAGAATTGTCTTGGGTACAAATGATGAAGGTCCAAGGTCTAGAATGCTCCGAGAGCCAGAGCTTACTCAGCACCTGTCAGAAGTTTGAGAGAGCTGTAGATATGTGTAAAACTAGTGAGATAACTACACAGCAGCTCAGAAAGTTAAAAGAAGCAGAAATCCAGCCAGTACATTATGCTTCAAGAAAGAAACATTGGGGTAAAAGGGACCAAAGTCATAAATCTGGAGAAAAGCCAGAGAGAGACAAAAGAGAGAAAATATCTTGCAAGTACTGTGGAAAAAAGCATGCCAAGGATAAAAATGAATGTTCTGCATATGGTCAGACTTGCTCGAAATGCGAAAATAAGAATAATTTTCAGTCAGTTTGCAGACAGTCACGGAAAGCATTATCAAAAAGAGTATATGCGGTAGAAGAGGATTACAATTCCGAGTACTCTGAATCGAATGAATCACTCTACAGTTTATACGACAAATAATAGCAAACAGTGGTTTGTGAATATGGAAATGAAAGTTGGAGAATATCAGCGTGTGGTTAAGTGTCAGATGGACACAGGCTCCACCTGTAATTTAATAAGCTTGAAGGAATACTGCTGTATTGTGCAAGATGGTAATCCTAAGTTAGATAAATCAGTTTGGTGATGTGTTCGAAGGGTTAGGAAACTTGCCAGGAAAGTACCATTTAGAAACTGACACTACTGTAAAACCTGTACAGCATCAACCACGCAAGGTACCAAAAGCTTTAGAATCTGATCTGAAAAAAGAAATTGACAGTCTAGTCAAACGCGGGGTGCTAGCAAAGGTAGTCACTCCTAGAGATTGGATTAGCAGTATGGTAGCTGTGGAAAAAAACCTCGGGTAAACTGCGCACTTGTTTAGATCCAAAAGATTTGAATGTTGCAATAAAGAGATCTCACTATCCGATGACCACAATAGAAGATATTCTTCCAAGGATTGCAAAAGCAAAAGTGTTCACAGTGTTGGATGCAAAGGATGGATTCTGGCAAATTAGTCTTGATGAATCCAGTAGTTACTTGACATTTTGGACACCATTTGGACGGTACAGATGGCTGCGCATGCCATTTGGACTGAAATCAGCACCTGAAAAATGTCAGCGACATGAGGCACTAGATGGACTGAAAGGTACAGAGGTTATCATAGATGATATTCTAATCTATGGTTGTGGTGCCAACATTGTTGATGTCAGTGGAAAGTTGTATCGTCGCAATAGGAAATACCTGAGAGCAACATCAGAAAAGATTGAAAGTGACATTACGCTAAGACCAAGAAATGAAACTGTTGTTACAAACACTGAAAATTCAAATGCAGCACCAAAGCACAGTGAAACAAACCAGAAAATTAACGGTCCAAACAAACTGAATGATTATAATGAGATGCTTATTCATAATAAATCAGAGAACATTGGAGAAGTCAGTAACAGCAACTGCCAGATGTGTCAGAACTCGTAGACTTCCGAAAAAGTTTGATGACTTTGTTGTTGGTTAACTTTCTAAGTATATTTGCAAGCCAATTGGCAGAATGCATAAAGTGATTTGAATTGCTATAATGTGGTTATAAATTAGTATTTGTTGAAATGATAATTAGACTGATATTAGCATTAGTTTTCATAGTTCTGTGGTTACTGTAGTTAATAATGATATATTTGATAGTGTTTGTTATTATTAATTTGGATTTTCAAGAGTCAAGTGGAATGTTAATTGAACAGTGTCTAAGTTGTGAACTGTTATTACTTTGAACATTGTGTGAAGAACAGTTGTATTTGAGTTCCACTTAATAGTATTGATTTAAAATTAAGATTTGACTGAGTAGGTCACAACACATGATTTGTTTGTTTTCAAATTGAGCCAGTTTTATTTAGATGTTTGTGCTATGTAGCTAGATGAGTTTAATCGCATACATTGAACTTCAAACAAACCCCAAAGAAAGGGAGATGTTACGATATGTTGTGTCCTCTGCTATATTGTATGCACTTGTTGTATGACATCATAAGACTTGTGGCTGAATAAAAGATGTTCAAACAACAGATGATGTGTACCAAACCGTATCGTTTTCAGTGACGGATTGTTTTGGCTGTTGATAGAATGATTCATTATTTGGGTTCAATTTGGACATATATTTTTTTAACGATTCAACAGGACAGTAAGATGAATTTGTTGCTTAAATACGTTGTTCTTTAAATCGCCGCGATGGTTTTTTGTGATTTCTTAATGCGTCATTTCGATAAACTCGAAACCATCTTCATCAGTGGAAACTTTAAATGAATTGGTTGAAAATTCTCGCTCCACGACGGACAAATCCAAGTGATATCGAACCAATCCTTTTTGACAAGATCAAGAGGAGAATTTAAGCTAAAACTGCCTATTTTTTCCAAGTTCCGCTGATGGTATTGCGGGATGGTGGTGGGTTTGGTCAAGCCCTTCCTTCTTTAGGTTACGGATCATTGACTGAAAAATATTGTTGGAGGTGTGAAATTCTCTGTCTCGCAAAATGTTTAAGTTTCGCTCAAAGGGGGAAGCCATAAGGTGCCTGTGGATTACTGCCCGTAACCCAACGAAGGTAGACTTTGAGTTCTTGCGAGTTTCGAACTTCCGCATAGAAAAATCTGAGCCTTTGCATCGAACCCACGAAATTTTAACTATTCTGAAAAACTAAAATGTAATGCAGACATTGACTGGGGTAAAAAGGTAAGATAATGGTAAGTAACAAGTCATTTTTCATTAAGCCAGTTTAAGGCCTACGCTAAAATTATAAAACTAATTTATAAATTGTAAAACTAAACAAGGCATATAAAATACTCGCTATGCGCAAGCATTATTATTATTATTATTATTATGTTTTTGTTTTTGTTTTTAAAACGGTAAATGAATCGATAAACTCTTATTAACGCTGCGTTATTTATTTATTTGTTTAAATATTTTCACACCCCATATTGTGTTTCTTTCGGTTGCAACAGAAACCTAATCCGACATTATTATTTTTTCAGGACGTTTTCATCAACTTTGACAAATCGTTTTTTAATATATAATAATAATAAAATTAAAATTAAATTCAGATATACTTCATTAAAAATAATATTTAGAAAATGGAGATAAAACCCACTCATTAAACTTGTTAAATGTATTATATATCAGAGGCTTAATATAAAATGTTTAATTTACTTAACATTATCATCCATTAATATTTCAATCAGCATTTTATAATTTTTCCAGTCATCCTCTTCCGTCAGCTGGAAATTTGGATAGTCTAGCTGAGGGGGCTCAGTGGTGTTGTCTGCCATTTTTTTCAAAATAGTTCCAGTGTATTCATGGGCAGTGAATAAACTTCAAATTTGAGGGTATCTAATGTCATTCGACAATGTTTTTAAACCAATCAAATTACAGAAAATGCTTACTATCAGTTTACAATGTATGTAATAAAACAATTATAGATCGTTCGTTCCAGCAACATCATGTTTTAAGGACTCCCAACACAGATAATGACTGGCCGAGGTCAATATCTGTTTTTGGGGTCCATAAAACGTGATAATGTCCTCATGGGCGGTCCATAATTGATAAATATTTTCAATGGACCGGGGTATTAGTAGCTCAGGAAAGTTACTAGTCCACAGGAAAAATAACTAGCCCACCCTACTTCATTACTGAAGCAGATTTCGTTGCCATTCAGTTAAAAAATAAATAGGCAAATAATAAAAATTAAAAGACGCCTTGTCATCAAAATGACAATAGATATAAAAATAAATAATAGAAATAATAATCTATTACTTTAAAAGAAAATTAACTCGAAAATTATATTATTTTAATATTCATGCTGAATTTCTTGGTTTGTCAATTAACAAAATAAAATATCCGCACCAAAAGAAATGCTGATCCAAACAAATAAACAACGCAGTATATAACGGATTCAGAAATGAGTACTGTGTAAACTAGGTCTACTGTCAACTAGAATTTAACAAACCGCTTTTATTGATGTTTGGATTAATGTGGACAAAATAGGAAGTGGATTGGAATATACTCAAAATGTCCACTAGTAAGTTCGGAAATCTCCACACGATGTTGGTCAACTAGTTCTTACACCTTCATAGGAGACAATGAATGGGAGCTCCGGCAACTGCTGCTTTTAAAGCCCCAGAAGATTGAGTAACCGTAGTCACCGTCAGCTCGCCAACCTCTGAACCTTTCCTCCTAGTGTAGGGGTATTGTCAGACTTTAAAGCCAGCGTTCGAAATGTTATGTTATTATTATTATTGTTGTTGTTTATTTATTTATTTAATTTCATAAATAGTCTGGCGGCCAGTTTAACTTTGTCACAATCACCTTAAACCTTGTGGATCGAGGGGGCCAGCGTTAAAAATCTATACCTGTATATGGTTTGTCTCTTTATGAGTCAGGTAGATGTAGTGGAGTTATTCTCAGTAGTGTGATCTAAACGGGCGCCTCGATAGCCTAGTGGTGATTCCGCCCGCCTGTCACCATGTCGATCTAAGGTGATTCGTGTCAGGTAGCTACTAGCTGTGTTTTGTTTCGAATAATAATAATAATAAGAAGAAACTTCTGACGCCAATATAACAGTTAAGGAAATGTGTTGATTGTGTCGTTAAAAAGTAATCTCTAATCGGCTCCTGGTCAATTCCATCGTTACTGACGTTACAATTTTTGAGACAAATTGTCCTGCTGCTGACAAGTTATCTATACTGATCCTTGTGTTTATCTCTCTGATACCTTGGACCCTTATTAAGGGCCTACTGTAGGGACATTAATATCCTTAAGTCTGCTGTGCTCACTATGGGGGAAGAAGTTAGTGCGTGACTGACGTTATGTTAAAAAAAGACAGTAGCTTTAAGTGAAGTTAGTGATCTTTTGCTATGTCGAGAATGTTTTTATTTTTATTATTTAAACATTTAGAAAAGACGATCCAGTCATGCTACGTCTAACTGGTACGTTTCACACCGGATTCATTACGCTACTATCACTATATAGGTTACATACAAACGTTCTATGTTAGTGCATGTTCTTTCACAGGGAGAACCGCCTCGCTTAACCGAAATGGCGAAATTCGAATTTAGCGTTTGACGGTATCCCTTGATAACAAAGGCTAACAAGTGTAATTCGGGTACTGTAGTGCTTGTATGTTGTATTATTATGTTGTATGTTGTATTAACCAATGTTAAAAATGGTAAAATCGACAATGTAATTTTAACATGTATCCTCAGACTGTTAGCAGGTGAACATTGGTTATAATATTGATTGTTAAGGATATACATCTGCAAAAGCACACACCTTTTGAGGTAAAAACTAATATGTTATTGCCAAGAAACTGATAGAAATGTGCGTGACTGACGTAATTGATTCATGTTGATATACTGCTACTATATCGCAACTATGAATAGTCTAGCCATCAGCTTTGTACTGTGAGTCGATGTAAGTATCTATAATGGTTTAAGCTAGATTTGATCACATATAGGTTAAAGCACGTCGCAAATTATTTCGATACTAAGGAAAATACTGAATCTGAATGGATAAATATTTAAAAAGTAAGAATACAAGGTGCATGCCTAGCTAATGCACGAACTGTCCACGTCTGTGGTGAAGTGAGAACTTCAGTCATGTACCAGAGCTGGAAGAAAACCGATAGTATAAGCTGTGGACATTGGTTTAGTTTGTATCAGTCAGCCAGTGTGTTTCAACTGTCATGTTGGGAAAGCAAGGAATTTGTAAACTAGAATTGCTTGTTGTTGATTTTGTTTTTGTTTTTGCTTAATTTTATCCCTGATGTAGAAGATTTTGTCCTTCATTGGAATATTCAAGACTCATCCATGATGTAAACGTCATAGTACTTCCTTGCTGTGATTGAAATTCACCCGGATACAGTTCACCATCATAGATAACAATACACCAGCCTTACCTGTTACGTCAAATATTTTATATCCCCATCTTTATCCATCGGAGACGTCAACTTTATTTGTCTCTTCCTCATTTGATATTTGATACATCTTTACTCAACTGTCAAGCAACAGTTGTAACATTACTGAAGACACTGATCGAGTGAGTGCTGAATTTCTCTAAGCTATGTCTGCAGCTGGTATCTCAAAAACCTCAGCTATTGAACCCAGTGGAAGCAGCCCAGCACAAATGCTGCTACATCATTCACTAATACCTTCCTGGTCTTCAGAGCTGTCCACGCGTGACGTTTGACTGAATCACCGATTCCATCAACATGATCCTTTGACATATATTGCCGTTGAAGCCAGGAGGTGCTGCCACTTACTGCTAATGTGTGCAGTTAGCTTCTGTTTTAAGATTTCGATTTACATCCATATTTATCTTTAGTTAATCTGATAAAACCATGTGACTGGTATTAAAACGTGACTGACGTTATAATTTTTCACCCTCACCATTTTCCAGATACCAGTGATAGGCTCTTGGTGATAATTAATAAAAAAAAAATGTTATTGCACTTTGTATCTAGTACGAAAAAACTGTAAGGCTTTTTTTAAAATTTCAGAAGGAATTTGTACAGCATCAACAAATAGTTGTGTTGTTTGACTTATGTTACATGTATGATGTAAACATTAGTACCATTTTGTGAGAAAAGTTTAAGGGTATCATTAGATGAAGCCTTTCACCTTGTAATCAACCATAAATATCTTTATTCAGTCTTCACAACTATTATGTAGGACAAATAGGGGAAACCTATATTTGTAACTTGCGTATACTTTTTTTTAAACACATGATTGATGTTCTGTCATTTAAATAATAATAATAATAATAATAATAATAATAATAATAATAATAATAATAATAATAATAATAATAAAAATTCAGCAAATGAATGAAGGTTTAATGATACCCCCCAAAAAAAAACAACAACAACAAAAAAAAAAAACAAAAAAAAAAAACAACAAAAAAAAAAAACACTACAACAACATTGGCTATTGGGTGTTAGACAAAGGTAATGTATAGAGCTGTGTAAAATATATCACAGGTTACAATTAATTACAATTTAGCATAAAAACAGGATTCATTCAAGAACCTCAATATTAGGTTTAGAGTGGAATCTAAAAGATTCTACTACATCATGTTTATCCAGTGCTTCTTTCTTAATTCAGCCAGGTGACTGTACTCCACCGAAATGTGGCGGACTGTCCGAATACACACACTGAATGTATGAATGTGTCTGATGTGGACGTGCAACAGCAAAACTGGTTCGGGAACTGAACTACTGATATGATTGATTGCGTTGGTACGATGTGGTTATGTGGTTTCTACATAGCTGTATAATACATAGCCACAGCTGAGGTGATGGCTTTTTCTTCTGTTACTCTATGGTACATAGCCAGAGAACTGTCCGATTTATTACCAGTGTCTGACATGATCTGACTTGCTGAATACCCCGTGGTAGGGATAGAGTGCTTGGTGTACTTAAGTTTGTCATAAATCTGGACAGTGAGTATTTTCCACTGGCCGTTTGCAACAGCAGATAATTTCACCATGGTCGATGAAATCCTTGAATCGTTGCCAAGATTTGAGTTTGGATATGTAGTTTTCAAACGAGGTCATATGACAGTATGGTGATTTATCTTCAGGTATTCTGTCGGTGACCAATTCTTTTTCATGCTCACAGTGATTTTATGTTAGTTCATTTTAAGTTTATTTACAAATGTTGCACCCGTCTTAGGATCCTGGCAAAGTTAGAAAGCATCATTTTCCAAACTGAGAAAGCGTACATCATGTCGACGGTAGTTTTGACAATGATGGAATTTCCAGTCCATAACACGAACGAATATTTTAATGGATGGTCAGAAAACACGCACAACCCTCATCTTGTGGTGTGGTGCGGTGCCACAAATTTGAGTAAATACTGTCAGTTTGTTTTTACAGTTTGTCACATTTTGGTGGAGTGCAATCATTTTGCCCAATGAATGAATGTTTAATGATACTCCAGCACAAAATATAAATCGACTACTGGGTGTCAGAACAAGGTATAAAAAGGGCATCATGATGACACAGTGTAAAGAGCTGTTTAACAACAACAAAACATTATCACAGATAATGTCAGTTAAAAATTGTTGTAAAAAGAAGTTCCTTTAAAAAAATGTTAAGATACGATTTGGGTGGAATCTAAAAGATTCCACCACATCATCGCACCAAAATGTGGCGCACTGTCAAAATATATTAACAGTACTCACATTGAGGTGGAGGATCTTTCTTCAAGACATGTAAATGGGTCAAATATGTACGACCGATGCGGGCACGACACAAAACAACTTCATCCTTCCTTCACCACCTGTAGGAGGATTGCCAATCTCCCAGGACTGGCTTGATAGAATGGAGCTTACCTCCTGTACTCTTCCAATTCCAGTTATCTTGCCAAGTGCAAAATAATAATTTGGGTGATATAATATTTAAAATCAGTATAATGATGGTACACCAACTTTGACATGAGGCAAATCCAGAGGAGACTTTGCCCTTTTATTACCTCTAATACCAACATGGCTGGGTACCCAACAGAAAATAGTTTTAAGACACACTTTCGTATCGCCATCCCAATCAAGGGATGTTCCAGCTTAAGATTTGTAAGACCTGGAGAAACGAAAGTGTGTATAAAAATATGTATTTGGATTGGGATGATTTTTATTTATTTTTTTCATCTAGGGCTATCATAATTGCCCAGACTTTGGCAGAGAAAACAAAAGCAGAGTCAGGCTGTCTGATGGACAGACTGTGGCACATGCCACATAATTCCCATCCCGTGATCCGTTTGTGTAAACAGGAATGTAATCACGGTACTTGTCTCGTATTTCCAAGAAAAGTTACTTGTAGATTGATGCATCTCCAACATTGATTTCTCAGACATTTTGGAAAAGCCTTCGTATTTTGATTTACCACCTTGGAGTATCAAACCACCAAAGATTGTGCTGGATTTGGTGCATCTGAAGAAAGCTCGTACCGATGCATCAATCTACAAGCAATTTTTCTTGGAAATACGAGACAAGTACCGTGATTACATTCCTGTTTATACAGACGGATCACGGGATGGGAATTCTGT
>JAUTBW010015454.1:0-11676 GCA_032361425.1 Peltospira smaragdina
GCAGCAGTAGTAGTAGTAGCAGTAGTAGCAGCAGCAGCAGCAGTAGTAGTAGTAGTAGTAGTAGCAGTAGCAGTAGCAGTAGTAGTAGTATTTAACAATGTACTCAACACATTTAATTAACAGCTATATCAGTGTCAGAAAACAAATTTAATTATTTTAAAAAATAGTGGCTCACTGACAGGGATTGATCTCAGATTAACCACACGCCAGGTGGAAGCTTTGCTCACTAGGCTATCGAGGCACCCAATACAAAATAAACCCACATATAAACAAAAACTACATAACATTACACAACTACATAACAACTAAAAACTAAACAAATACAGACTTACATTTCTGAATGGTGAGTACATATGATCCATTTACTATTTTAAAAGGTACAAATAATTATGAATTCACAAAATGTAAATAAATTGTGTTTCTAAAATGTTCCATTATTCAAAACCCACTGCTTCTGTTCACCATGAGCAATGTTCTATTATGAAGCTATTCACTGCTCCTAGGCATGTGCAGACACCAATGAATTAGTTCACAGCAAAGATTAATTTTAAAAAACATATTTAACTATGCACTCAACATATTTTATTATTAGTTTTATCAACATCAGAAAACATTTTAATTATAAAATCACTAGTGGTTCACTGATTCTTGTGGCCCAAAACAAATGCATTGGAGCAGGACGTAGCTCAGGTAAAGCATTTGCTCATGGTGTGATTGGTCGTCGGTTGCATCCCACCTGGTGGACCCACTGGACTATGTTTTGTACCAGCCAGTGTTCCATGACTGGTGTAAAACAAGATGAGGTATGTTCTATCATGTCTGTGACATGGTGCATAAGATATATCTTGCTGCTAACTGTAAAGAGTAGCCTATATGGCAGCAGCGGTTTTGCCTTCTCACTATGTCCAACACCTTGTAACCGTATGTCTCTCACCCCCTCTCTCTCTTTCTTTCTCTCCTTCATTGTTTTAATCTTGTGTTTTTTATATACCTTGAAAGCTGTTGACGACTCTGGTCTGCGAATGATGCTGTCAGGACGTATCAAGTTGTCAAAGGACGGCCATGGTGATGAATGTCTGAACTTTGAACTGCTGTGAAACAGCTCATTGCCACATTGTGAACATACATAGATACCTGAAATCATAATTTTAAGAAAACAATAATCAAAAAAAAAAAAATGAATGAATGAATAAATGTTTAATGACATCATAAGCACAAAATTAAAAATAGGATATTAGGTGTTAAAAGGTGTAAAATTAAACTATTAAATATTTAACGATACACTTAACACATTTTTATTAATGGTCATACTGGTGTTGGAAAACATTTTGTTAAGAGATCAATCTAAATAATGCAGGCTATCACAGTACAAGGCACCCCCTAACATCTGAATCACAATAATAATGGACTTTGAAATGGCGTGCATTAAAAAAATTATATACTTTAGGTTTTAAAGTTACATTGTTGATTTACAAAGTTTTAAAACTGGTTACTAATACAAAATACAAGCATTACAGTACATGAATGACACTGGTTAGCCTTCGCTATCAAGGGATTTCATCAAACGCTAAATACAAATTTCACCATTTTGTTTCAGTGAGGTCGGTCCCCCCTGTGAAATAACGTGTACTAACTTAGAGCATTTGTATGTGACCTAGATAGTGATAGCATAATGAATCCGGTGTGGAACATGTCAGTTAGACATCACATAACATGACTGGGTCATCTTTTCTTAAAAGTCATTCCTGCCAGAGCACCACAGCTGATATATCAAAGGCTGTGGTATGTGCTATTCTGTCTGTGGGATAGTGCATATAAAAGATCACTTGCTGCTAATTGAAAAGAGTAGCCCATGAAGTGGTGGCAGCAGGTTTCCTCTCTAACTATCTACATAGTCCTAAACCATGTCTGACACCATATAACCGTACACCAATGTGTTGAGTGCGTCGTTAAATAAACATTTCATTCCTTTTCTAAATGTTTAAATAAAAATATTCTCGACATAGTATCTTTAAGCTGTAAATAATGAAAAATATAACCTTACATAATACAATGTTTTGTTTATAATTATGAACCTTAGTCCTTAGGATTATCACTAACAGTAATTACTCCACACTGCCACAGCCTCATGCTAGCCCTAGGCTACATTTTTAGAACGCGACAAAGCACCTTTAAATTACAATATCTAAATCTAACGATGTTTACCTTTTTCAAAGTGATCTGTATATTTTTCGCCGGAAAACCAACTACAAAATGACATTTCGTCTAAAGGTGTCCTTCAATTTATTTTTATTTTGCAATTTAAATTCCTATCTTCAAAGACACCACCTGCTATTTACGCAACAATGGCTAATGATTTGTTACTACTGTTCTTAACATACTTTACTGCTTAAGTTACTGTAATGACAACTGCAATTATGTTTTGATGGTTTTTAACATATGATATCTAGTAATAATTAAATGCTCTGTGTTAAAAAAATATTTTAATTTAACATTTTGTAAATACGAAAATATCAATTTTGACATATCGTAACTAAAGTAAACGAATATGGCGGCAAAACTTATTAATCGCATTGCATCGCCTATGGAATTATGTTTAGAGACTTTAGATCAACCAACAGATAAAGTTGAAAAATTAAAGCGTTCACTGGAAGCAAAACAACGGATTAGATCACGTATCCTTATTTATGTTTTAAAATGCAGAGTGTAACTACCTGTTATCATTATATTACCGGGCAGAGCCTATATCCGCACCGTAAACATGGTCATTTCACCGTTACAGATATCAATACTTTGCCTGACGAGCGAAATATCAGTGTTGTCATTTAGCAATAGTAATGTCTGTATTAAGTAGTTATCTACGTAACATTGTTGAAGAAACATAAAGTTTGATAAACCTTGCCCCTAGAAGTAGAATATTTTAATTATTTAATATTTTAGAAAAAAACAACAACACAAAACCAAAAAAAAACTTTAAAATAATGTATTCAGCATATTTACACAAACTGTAAATCGGTTATGCAATTGGCATATCCCCCCGGTCCCCTTCCCCCTTATTAATGTTAGTTAAGTTTAATTCATTGCTAACTATTATTATTTTTACTATTTGAACAGTTTTATACTAGCCAGTTTCTTAACAGACATCTCAGCATTTTTAATTGGCTCTATAGAAGAGGTAAATCAGAGAATCAGTCGCCTGAATCGGAAACTTCAGGGCTACACAGAGTTAGTGTGTGAGAGTCGAGCGTCAGAGTGTCATGATGATGACATCGATCACGTCTTGTGGAACAACTTCGACAGAGACTCATTTCACACCAGAGGTGAGAGAGAAAGAGAGAATTAAGAGTGAGAAAGAGAGAGAGAGTGATACTAGATGGATGGATGTATTAGATTAGAGATATATAGGTAATTAATTTTTTTATTAAAACAAAAATAATTAATGAGTGAGACAGAAGGATAAAGAGGGACAGAGAAATAAGTGTTATTTAATAGCACACTGAATACAATTTATCTTCAGTTATATGGAGAATGAAAGAGAGAAAAAAAGTGTTATTTAATGACATACTCAACACACTTTGTCACTCTTTGGAAAGAGAAGTAACGTATTTAACAATATACTTAACACATTTTGTTATGGTTATATGGAATCAGACATGGTTAAGGACCATTAGTGAGAAAGGAAACCCATTGCTGCCACATGGGCTACACTTTCCAATAGCGGACAGGACAGCACATGCCTCTGTTATATTCTGTACAACTGACACACAGCTTAAAGATAATACTTCAGACTGCATTCACTTTCCTGGCATTTAGCAGTGAGTTTAATCGCCAAGGATACACTGCATCCAAATTATTGTAATATAAAGCTCTGATTCAATCAGTGATTGTAGGATCTGTTAGTATTATTGTTTGCATGTTACATAAAATAATTATGTATTATTTTGTTAATTTCTTTGCTCAAGCACAAATCTTGTATCAGAATAATCTACAAATATTCTTAAGAGAGAGAAATGTTTTTGTTTAACGATGCAATCAACACTCTAAAAATGTATGATTATATGGTTTTTGACATGGTTAAGGATCACTATGATAGTCAGAAATGAAACCCACTGTTGCCACATAGGATACTCTTTCCAGTTAGCAGCAAGGCACCTTTTATTATACCACTGCACATATGGGATAGCACGTATCACAGACCTCTGATTAGCAGCAAGGGATCTTTTATATACACCACCCCAGCAGACAGGATATCACATACCACAAAGTTCATTACACCAGTCACAGAGCACTAACTGGAACAAGACATAACCCAGTGGGTAAATAAATATTTTGTAGAAAAGTCCTACTTCCTTGTAACATTAACAAAGTATGCTTATAAATGATTTTTAAGTTTAACAGAAACCTTTATTAGAAATTTAAGATTTAAAATATATTGATATGTGTTTCAGAGAAAGAAACTAAAGAGGTTAACCAATTTGCTGGAATCTACACACTCAAATCAAGTAAGTCTAAACTCTAGTTTTGCATAAAGAAAATAAATAAAAAACAACAAACTTAATACGTTGTAACATCAGTTATATTGACAAACTTATAGTGGCTCACTGACAGGGATCAGTCTCAGATCAACTGCATGTCAGAAAGAAGGAAGTAAAGGTTTATTTAACAACGCACTCAACACATTGGCGTACGGTTATATGGCATCAGGCATATGGTTAAGGACCATCTAAATAGTTAGAGAGGAAACATGCAGCTGCCACATATGTTACTCTTTCCAGTTAGCAGCAAGGGGTCTTTTATATGCACCAGCTCATAGACAGGATAACACATACCATGGCCTTTGATACACTAGTAGTGGAGAACTAGCTGGTGCGAGAAATAGCCCAACACATGTCAAATGGGTGCTTTCTCCATTAAGCCCACTTCAGAAAAGGAAGGATATATTTTATTTAACAACACACTCAACACAAGATTCATACGAGTCATGGAAAGTCATGGAATTTGTAAATGTAATTTTCCAGGCCTGGAAAGTCATGGAATTTTGATATTGATCATGGAAAGTCATAGAAATTGGAAATCTACAGATATATTTTGCTTTGTTTGTTTAAATCAACGTGCAGTAATTACATAATAAGCAATCTATTGTTCTGTGTAATCACCATGGGATTGATCCCAGACACCTACATGCAAACAAATTTCCTTCAAAAAGTCATGGAAAATGTCATGGAAAGTCACGGAATTTGATTGGTGATGAAGATGTGTATGAACCCTGCAACACATTTGTTAAATTATTAATATATGATTTGAGGTACATGTTTGTGGTTAATTCAAATTAGAGGAATCCTGCTAACACCCATTAAGGTGTTTTTTTAATTATCAGCAAAGGATCTTTCAAATATGCACCATCCCACATGGACAGGATAGCAGATGCCACACCTTTTGTTACCTCAGTTGTGGAGCTAAATCCAATGATGTACCGAATCACGAGTAAACACTCAACCTATGAGCTATGTCTTGTTCTCATCACAATTGAATTTGGAGACTCATGCAAATAGTTCTGTACCTTAATTCAGGTACTGTAGTAGTTGTATGTTGTATTAATAGCCAGTGTTAAAATATGGCAAAACAGACAATGTAATTTTAAACATATATTAACATTTGAATGATTGTTTGGATAAAGTTAAAATTTTAAAATCAAACACACAGAATATTAATTTCTAGCTGAATAGTTGTGGAAGCAGACCTCTCTGGGTATCTTAAATGTTTTATGTCATGGTGGATGAAATTATAGTATGCCACATCACTGTAATCCATAAATATTATGTTAATTTTGTATGTATTTCGTGGCCCAACTTCAATTTTTGGCCACTGTATTCTAGAATACCTGTGGTGGTTTCAGACTGTTAATCTATAACAGAGTCAAAGGTATATTTTCTTATAAAAAAATAATTATGAGGTTTATGTAAAAAACCAAACAAAAAAACCCAACAACATGTTGATGAATAAATAATAATAATTTAATTCTGCATTATGCTTTTTTTATTTCAGCATTTGTGCCAGGCCGGAGTACAAGAGTTAAGAATATTTCTAAAATTAGCATGAAGCCCACACGAGTCTCTCCAGTAAGCTGAACATTCAGGCTATGATAAACATTTACATACGTTGGCACATGTTTGTACCTGAAAATGATAACATTTTTTTATTATTTTTTATTTTTTATTTGTTTAATATATATATTTTTTTAATGGTTATATTGGAGTCGGAATTTATTTTAATTAAAAACACCCTAGTAGCTACCTGACAGAAATCGACCTCAGACCGACCGTGTGAAAGGCGGTTGCAGTCACCTCTATGCTAATGAGGCAACTCTGAAAATGATAGACCATAATCCAAGACAGCGTAAAACGGTGTCAAATAGTTTTTATTACAAATAAGAATAGACAATTAATCTTCTTGTTGTCATGATTTGATAGTGTTAATTATGCTCAAGATTAAAAAAGAATGCTATTTAATAATACAAGACAATAAAAAAATTAAATAAAAAATTGCCCCGACTTGGTAGTTTTCAGATTTAAATGTTAGCTGTCTCAGTTGTTTTAGGTCTGACAGCAGTAAACCTTTTCTTTTATTTCGAAAATATTTTTATTATTTAAATATCTAGAAAAGACGATCCAGTCATGTTATGTTCAGTTGGCACAATCCACACCAGACTCATTACGCTATCTAGGTCACATACAAATGCTCGATGTTAGTATATGTTCTTTCACGAGGATACCCGCCTTGCTTAAACAAAATGGCGAAATTTGTATATAGCATTTGATATGCCTTGATAGCGAAGGCCAACAAGTGTAATTCATGTACTGTAGTACTTGTATGTTGTATTAGTAACCAGTGTTAAAATATGGTAAAATCGACAATGTAATTTTAAACATATATTAACATTTGAAAATGATTGTTTGGATAGAGTTAAAAAACATTTAATCAAACAATATTAAAGAACTAACCAAACACACAGAATATTAATTTCTAGCTGAATAGTTGTAGAAGGAGACCTATCTGGGTATTATGAGACGTTTTATGTTATTTGTTGACAGAGGTTGATAATTAAGATTTTTTATTATTTTTTAGACAAAGAAGGATCCAGGAAAACCAAAGTTTGTTGAGGTTTGTTTATTTTACTTAAATTTTGAAGAATTTATTTTTTTGCATTTTAGAATATTCAAAACAAATTCATCCATTATTAACAGCTTGTAACTAATTTGGTACAACAATAAATTAAAAATCATCATCCTCAAAAATAATAATCCACCCCCCTCACACAAACAAATACATTATCATTCAATGACATCATTGCTAATGTTTTAAAAATAGCATATTCGTGTGGATATAACATTTACACAGCTTGTTTTTTTGATTGGCATGGGTGGTACTCTTAATTATATAATATTTTCAGAGATATGGTCTAACATTACAAACCATATCTTGTATCTTTGAAAAAAAAGAGTTAATAAATAATAAATGGAAAATAGATATTGGCTGAAAGTTGATTCTTGGCAATAATTGTCTAATTTATTTTTTGTTTCAGTTGCATCAATATCCTGGTTATGACCCCACAGAGTTAACTCCCCTGCCAGACGATATTGCGGCAGTAGATATCCTCAAAAAAGCTGCAGATGCTTCCATGAATTTAAAAAAGAAGGTTAAAATAATTTGCATTAAAATAGCACAAAAATTTGTTTATTATTACTTTTTAAAAAGTAAAATCTTATTAATAGTTAAACCATCATTAAAATTGTCTTTATGTTAAAAACAACATCACAAATGGTTCTAACAGAGATTGACCTCGGTCCGACTACATCAGGTCACTGCTTATTCCTCAGAATAATAAATGTGCCCTCATTATGAAAAATAAGTTAAAAATATTTTACTACTGGATATCTATTTGTTTTTAGTTTTTTTCAAATTCAATTTTGCTATTTGTATACAAATTACACACCTATTTTCAGAGCATTGCATAAAATTCCTGTATAAAACAAATGGAAATCTGCATGGAGACTGGCCTCGAGGCGTAGTGGTCTAAGCCATCGGTCTGAAAAATAACACTGCTAGGTACTGGGTTCATATCCCAGTACCGGCTCCCACCCAGAGCAAGTTTTTACGGACTCCATGGGTAGGGATAAAGCCACTATACCCTCCTCTCTTATACTTACCTATAACACGGGTTGCTACTAACTACTAATGACTGGTCATGGACAGACAACTCAGGCTCCTGAGATGTGTGGCCAGGACAGGCGTGTCCGAAACTCTTTATTACATGGACATGTAAATGGGTTCTTCCCCCTCGCCCCATCTGCTTGGATCTAATGCTGACATGGATATCTAGAGTATATTAACTTAAAATGCAGTTATGTAACCCCTTATAAACTGTTTATAAATGAAAATAAAACAATCATTAGAGTAGATGAATTTAGCTAATTATGTTAATCATGTTTATATTTTATTTTTTACAGCCACAGTTTAGACCAGCATTTGAAAAACTGTTCTACTCAGATTTATCACAAGCGATATTACTGGTAATAAATAGGTCCATTTGTACATTATAGTTTCTTTAGCTTTTCTTTAAAACCATTGGGCTATGTCTTGTTCCGACCAGTGCTCTACAACTTGTGTAACTAAGGCCATGGGATGTGTTATACTATCTGTGGGATAGTGCATATAAAATATCCCTTGCTGTTAATAAGGGACTGGCAAACTAATCTACTAGTTGTGTGTGTGTGTGTGTGTGTGTGTGTGTCCTTATCTTTATGTATACATTTCAGTTTTAAAAGAAATATTTTAAATATTTTTAACATCTCTCTGTTTGTGTTCAGGACATATTTTGGTACTACTTCCTCGAGAAGTTTCAGTCGAGTCGTAATTCCCAGATGAAATTGTTTAACCGAGTGGCCCACAACTACGTTCAGCTCATGATTTATGCCAAAGATCCGGTGTACAGAGACACGTTTTTCCAGGTGAGAATGTCACATGCAGGTGGTCATCCTTCATTCAAGTCAGCTTTGGAATTGCCACATGTCACTATTTGAAGTAAAATGTGTATTGATAACACTGGGGAACAATTTTGAACATAAATTCTGTTGACTTCAATCTTTCGATTGTTTAGACTAAAATTGGCATGCTGGTGTCAAAAATACAGTCAGCTTTCTTCTATCACGTCAAGTTTCATCTCCACAGCTGACCCTCTGAATAAGCAAAATTGCATTGTTTGTCCTTAGAAATTGGACTGGTCAGGTTCAAATTGAAGTTCTTTATTGCTTTATGTTTTACAACTTATGAGCATTATACTCGGTAAAATACAATGTATACATATATACAGATTGATGTACAGGATAATGGTGGAGAGTGATTTTAGTATGCTGACTTGGTGCAACCTGAATACAAAATTATAATTGTCTAAATTGTTTTGTAGAAGTACCCGATGTTGATGGCCCAGGCGGTGTACGCAGCCACGTGCCACTCCTTCCCCGATTCCTACCGCCAGTTTGGAGAGGCTTTCAAGAACGACCTGGTGACCATGGTCATGGAGTGGATGACTGGTGGGTATCTGTGTGTGTTAGCTACGCTCACCATCTGTTTTCAGACCACTGAATGGTGTATCAAAGGCCATGTTAGGTGCTATCCTGTCTGTGGGATGTTGCTTATAAAATGTCACTTGCTGCTAATTGGAAAGATAAACATTAATTTAGATTATTATTGATAGCAGGTTTCCTTTCTAGATGTCATGATCCTTACCCCACTGTCAAACACCATATACATGTAGATAAAATTTCTTGAGTGCAGAGTTAAATAAAATAAAACATTTCTCTCTGTATCCCTTTTTCACTCTCGCAGTAGTCTGTAGATATAACTGTAGATAAAATATGTTGAATGCATCATTAAATAAAACTCCCCTCTCTCTCTCTCTTTTCCCTCTTTCCCCAGGTCTGCATCCTCCACCCCGGTACTGGCTAAGCTGGGACTTCGAGAAGCTGGAACCCCCCAACATGAAAACAAGGGAAGAGATGGCAAACAATTCGAAGAAAGGTAATACCTATTTATTTATACAGGGAAACCTGTTTAAGCTGAACCAGAATCTATCAAAGCCAGCCAAATTTCATAGCCTTGTATTTAATGTTATTCAAACAGTGTTATAAAACCCACTCAGGAAAGGTCAGATGCCTAATAAACTAACCAGGACAAACTGGCAAAGTGTCACCGAATCATCACTTGACTTGAAAGAAAGCACAACATCAGCCAACAATGTCGATAGGAAATTCTACTGCTACTGCTTTTACTCCATGGATCATCAATTACAGCACAAATATCCCCCTCCTCCTCTCTCTGTCTCCCCCTCTCTCAACTCCCTTGTTCTATTTTTCTCTCTCTCCACATAACCTTAAATATGTGCTGAGTGTGTTGCTGACTAAAATATTTCTTTCACTCCCACCCTGTCTCCCCTTCCCTCTCTCTCTATTTCTCTCCCCTTCTCCCAGCTCCTCACTCTCTCCCTTGTTTTCCTCACAGTGACTGTGCGGCTGAACCTGGACTACCTTGATTCTCTCGTCTCCCCAAAGCAGAATAGCCTGTCAATGTCAGAGCTCTCCCTCAACCCCTCGTCCAAATCTTCCGTGTCGTCCAGCCAGGCGCGGGGGGTTCGCGGTGGGTGGGGGAGACGGTCGACCTCGCACAGAGGTCAGAGGTCATCGCCGGCATCCCATGACAATGCAGTCATCGAAATTGTGGACAGTGCCCAGAACAGTCCCCGCAGGATCTCCCAGAGGGGTCAGGGTCAGGGTCAGGAATCGCGCAGGGTCACCGAGGCCCTCCCTGCCATCCGTGAGATCACCAGGGAAGACGAGGGGGGAAGCGAACCCAAGAAACAGACGCCCAGGTCCAAGACGTATTTTACAGGAGGAAAAGAACAGCAGAAAGTTGAAGTAGGTGATACACGGTGCTTCGATAGCCTAGTGGTACACGCCTGCCTGACACTTGGTCAATCTGAGATCAATCCCTGTCAGGTAGCCATTACATGTGTCTTCTAATTAAAACATTTCCATTGCTGATATATAACATTTAACAAATATGTAGAGAGCATTGTTAAATAAAAATTATTAAAAATTATTATATGTAGGTGTTATTGATGAAATACATGACAGAAAGTAGAAGTAGGTGTTATAGAAGGAAAATTAATAGCAGAAAGAAGACGTAACTGTTACTGGAGAAAGAGATAATGATAATTTGTTTTATTTAACAACACACTCAACACATTATTATATTGACTTTGGAAATGATTTTAATTAGAAGAATCGCTAGTGACTTACTTACAGGGATTAATCTCAGATTGATGGCTTGTCAGTCAGGTGCATTTACCACTAGGCTATCGAGGCAGCTTGCAAGAATGACAGAAAGTAGAAGTAGGTTTTACTCGAAGAAAATAACAGAAAGTAGGTGTTATTGAAGGAAATGAATGACAGAAAGTAGAAGTAGGTGCTACTGGAAGAATGAATGACAGAAAGTAGAAGTATGTGTTACTGGAAGAAATGAATGACAAAAAGTAGAAGTAGGTGCTACTGGAAGAAATGAATGACAGAAAGTACAAGTAGGTGTTACTGGAAGAAATGAATGAGAGAAAGTACAAGTAGG
>JAUTBW010015565.1:0-18638 GCA_032361425.1 Peltospira smaragdina
TAATAATAATAATAATAATAATAATAATAATAATAATAATAATAATAATAATAATAATAATAATAATAATTAATATTTTTTTATTTTTTTATTCTTTTATCTCTTTGGGAATTTGTGCACTTTGCTATATATTTCACATTTAATAATTAAAAAATTAATAATAGCAATAATAAATTAATTAACTAAATAATACACACTAAGTTCAAAGTTACTTAAAACTACAGAAACAAGTATGCTCAATTTTCTATTTTTTTCCACCTGTAAGAAGAAAACATATTCAATGCCACCAATTTTTTTTAGCAAAGTTGTTAATGATAAATTTTACTTCTAAAATTACAATTAACTATATTTACTGTTAATTTTACTAGAATTTCACCGACAGAATGCAGAAGTTATTAACTGAAATGTTTTGAAAAACAATTAAACCAAATTATGATACCGTATGCGATTGTAAACAGAATGAAAAGGTTTTTTTTACAGATATCTTATTATAATATTACTAAATAGATTTAAAACAACCCTCTCATAAATTTTATAACAGAAAACCCTGCAATTATTACATTCCATTTTAATGCAAATTGTTGGATATTTATATTTTAATTTTCTTATTTTAAATCATAATTGTAATCAATTTCTAATTTAATTCTATCTAATCTGAAAGATATGTAACTTTCCAGCGTCTCCTATCTGAAAAACTAATTATGTACAGCAATAATAATCTCGTTCACTTGATTTCTGTAGAGTCTAAAGCTCTGCTGCAGCTGAAACAGAGAAATTACATTCAGAACTGTACAATAGATATTATTTTGTAGATAAACCCAATATAGTGAAAAATGGACAACGCTATGAAAATACCCGTTATTGCTGTCGTAGTCTTGAGGTTCAAGGACCAAGAACCAAACCCGCATGAAGCAGAAAGCTTATCGAGAAAAATTCAATCAATTTGGGATGGGACTTTGAGAATCGCAGTGTTGCCTGAACTTGAAAGTGTTTGCATTCAGTACTGTGCCGATAAGTGCAATGTCTTTTCATTTGGTTTGCAGGAGCTTCTGAGTTTTCGAGAACTGTTCATACTTGTTAATACTATTTCACTGTTTGTTATCAGTTGTAGCAGTTCTGTTTCAAGTCATTTTATGAATCAGAACAGATTCTGTATTTTCTGTTTCGAATCGTCTTCCACGAAATAATGAGTTTTAGTGTTTTATATGCACAAAATATTATCCAAGAGTATCTTTCTTTTCTATTTGAAATTTTCCGATGAAGTATACATCATGCAGTCAATGTTTGCACAAAATATTATCCAAAAGAGTATCTTTGTTTTCTGTTTGAAATTTCCCAATGAAGTATACATCATACAGTCAATGTTTGTTCACATTCCTGGTTACACCAACAATAAATGATTTGCTGCAGCTTTATCGAGTAAACTGTCCTTACATTTTATTGTCCAACACTTTGTAGTATTAGAACCAACTTCACGAATAATATTCCAGTTTTTCACTAAGAATTTTCTTGATGCTGAATGCACGAAAAACTTAACAGTCCACAAAACACTGTGTTTAGAGTTCTGGTAACATTTTACATTTTAGGATGTGATCTGAATGCTGAAATTCCGTCACGAAAAATCCAGTTCTGATTTGAGTCATCATCGAACCTTCGTTTTGACATCACAGTGGAATTTATTTCACTTGTTTTAACACACATTTATGTTCTACACTTTGAGTGATGATAAAAACACTTTCCACCAAGTTAAATTCAGATGTTATCAGCCAGATATATAAATACCAAAGATATGTTTCTACCCAGCACAACACAGACGAATATTATTTCCATCCTCGCCAATGCTGGAGTTTCATGGAAACAAGGCTTGAATTATTTAGTTATCAACTTGAACAATGTCTATTTTTCGTCATTCCACTGAAACTGTCCGACTTCAACCACGAATCACTTGATGCAATGAAGTAGTTTTTTATTGTTCTGAATTCTTGAATTCATGTCTGCTGTTTTTGTGTAGCTTTCTAACTTCATACTGACATATTCATTAACCTTCATAATGAATTATTCTTTGGAAATGTCATCACCATGGTGTTAATTTTTCCGTTCACTTTGTATTTTATCTGAATAGCAGTATTTTGCACCACAGCTGTAGTGTGTCGCCTTTTCGTCTCAGGAACACGCAGGTGGACAGTGTTGAATATGTTTGTTTCCTTGAAAGAATGTCATGATAAAACGTATACACTTCAAGCATTTGTTCACCTCACCTTCTAGAATATATTTAACACGAACAGTCATTTCAGGGTCCACAATATTTGTGTTTTCACTAAATGACCAGTACTGTATTTTGAGTAATTTTGAAGTCTGGAGAAGTCCATAGAACTGTCAATTTAGTTTTCACTAACTGACGAGCACTGTGTAACGAATACACAGCACATAATTTGCTTTCGTAGTCCATAGAGCTGTCATTCAGCTTAGACCGCAAGACTCCATTTTCTCTGACTGGCGAGTACTGTATCATGAGTACACGGCACGTCATTTGCTTTTCTCTCTGGAGAAGTCCATGGCAACATGAGATTGACATTGCAGTCAAGGGGTGGAAACAGCACAACTCGACATCAGACTTGCAGGCACAACCACGAAGCAAATTTCAGAGTACTTGGGCTCGATTCTCCCCCTATCTACCGTACAGCGGAGATAACATAGTGTGAATAGAGCATTATATATGGCCAAATACGTTTTGCTTTTTTTTTAGTTGTTAAATTCATTTATTATTGAGACATTGTTAAAACGGATGAAGTAAATTGCAATGGGCTATATAAAGAATTTTGTTTCCTGTTTTCTTTTTTTAAGTTTTCAAGATTCCATAATATTTAATGCAAAGATGCATAAGATGTGTTGTAACACTGATTTTTCTTAATGAAATTAACATTCAACTTTCAAGCTTTTTAAGTATTAAGTGGAAATAACGGTTGATTCCCTGCAATCTTATTTTTTTACTCTTTTGATTTACATCTATACAAATATTTATTAAAAACATTTTTTCAAACAAACCTTGTCAGACTCATCTTTGGACACTTCTGTGGACTCCACTTCCATAGGTGCTTTATCTGTTCTATAAAACAAAAATATACACACAATAGAATTAGCTTAGTATCTTTGTGACCAACATTTTTATGTAGTCGGTTAATCTAAAATACAAAAAAACACACTAAAACCCACCCACCACCACTTTAATTAATGTTAAGAGATACTGATATGACTTGCTATAAGTTAGTTATCTATAGATAAAATAAACAAGACTGATTTAACAGGATGCTTACAAATGTACTCTGTAATTTGTAATATCATCTACTGCTGTATTACCCAAACTATGAACATAAAATCGATTTAACTGGATGGTTATAATACATTGAATAACTCGAATTAAAAAGTTTTAATGAACTCTGTAATATGTAATATCATCTATTCCTACATCAGTAGTAGACGGTTTCTGTACAAACACTCAATCCTAAGCAACCCTCTGTGCACACAAGCAAACACATGCACTATTTACCAAAAAGCCCAACTGCAGGACATGTAAATGCCTTACACTATGTGTAGTCTTGGTAAGCTTTTTATTATAACACCTACAACATACAGACTGCTGGGACAGTTCAATACAAACATTATTCTATTACACTACATACTTGACTTGTTCCTGCTGTGAGGCAGCTGCACCACTCTGAGCTGCGTGTTCCTTGTCCGCCTCCTTGTCATCCTCAGCTTCCTCATCTGACGAGTCAGTCTTGTCCTCCTCCTCCTCCTCGCTCTTCCCCGATGAACTCTTCTCGTCTTCAGTACTCGAATCCCCACTCTTCTTTTCTTCTTCTTTCTTCTCATCCTCCGAGTCGGAAGATGAATCACTTTCTTCCGAAGATGATGACGGCTTCTTTAATCTGCTCTGTGCTGAAGCTGGGTTTGTTTTGGAAGATGTTTCTTTAGAGGATGTAACAGTTTCAGAGTCTTCATCCTTTTTTGATGAGCCGACCCCTTTCTTTGAGGAATCATGATCATCCTTTTTTGAGGAGCAATCATCATTTCTTTTTGATGCACACTCATTGTCCTTTTTCGATGAGCTATCCTTTTTCTTTGAAGAATCATGATCATCCTGTTTTGAGGAACAATCATCATTCTTTTTTAAAGAACACTCATCCTTTTTTGAAGAAGTGTCATCATTATCGATTTTTGAAGAACTCATGTCAACTTTTTTTGAGGAACCATCATCAGTCTTTTTTGACAAGCAGTCATCAAAATTCTTAGTGTCATTCTTATCTGATGTGTCTAATTTCTCCCTGGATATTTTTTCATCATTTACAGATGCACACTGATCTTTAGACCTACCCTTTTGCTCAATGCTCTTTGAGCTCAATTCAGTGTCTGCTTCTGGAACATCAAGCTTGGTTGAAGATATTTCTTCTTTAGATTCCTTGATAACTTCTGTTTTGGCAACAGCATGAGCATCAGCTTTTGAGTCTTTATCAGCATCTTTGTCCACTGATGAACCCCATCTCCTTACCTTTCTTGGAGAAGGTCCTACATCTGTTTTTTCTACACTTTCAACCTCCATTTTCTCTTCTGTTGCCTTTTCCTTTCCTGGGGCATTCCATCGTTTTAATTTACGTGGTCCTGGTTTTTCAGTAACATCATCAGGTGATTGCTTTGAAGGCTTGCTTTCTTCAGTTACAGAGGAATGAGATGAAGATGATTCCACAACTTTAGATTCATGGTCTGTTGGTTTTGGAGATTTGAGGGCTTTTTCAACATTATCAACTTCCATTTCTTGAGAAACAGATTTATTAGAATCTTTTATTGAAACATTTGAAACTTGCTGAACATTTACTTCTGAAATTGACTCATCCATCTTCATTACTTTTCCTATGGACAAATCCTTAGTTTCTTTAGATTTGGTTTCCTTCTCTATCTGAGGTACTGGTTTAACTTCTTTGATTTTAGAATAGTCTCCTCTTTCCAATTCTTTTAATGATTTCTTTTCTATACTTTCAGGGTTTTTTCCTGCACCTTTTTCCTCTGATAATGTCTTTACTTCAGGTTTTTGTATGCTCTCTTCTTCAATTTTTTCCATTGACAATTTGGTTTCTTTTTTTATGGACCTCCTCCTTTCTTCCAATTTTTCTGAAGTCTTCTCTTTGGTATCAGAAACAGTTTCCTGTGTTCCTTCTGATGAAGATTTCATGTCTACATCTTTCTGTTCATTACTTCCTTCTTCTTCAGACAATTTCTTTTTCTTAACTTCAGAATCTGTTTTCTCTTGCAGCTCCTTTTTTCTTTTCCTTTCTTCATCCCTTTCTTCTGACAGTTTCTTTTCATCTACTTCAGCCGACAACTTCTTTTCTTTATCTACATTTGTTTCTGCCTCATTTTTTCCAGATGTCTTCTGTTCTACTGAAATTGCTTTTCCCTTATCCTGCTGCTTTTCACTAGCTGGCATCTCCTGAACGGTATCACAAATTGATGATGAATCCATCTTTCCATCAGCTTTGCTATCTTCAGGTGGTGGTGGTGCTTCCTTTGTCTCTCCAGATTTAGATGACCTCCTTCTTTTGGCAACTGGAGTCTCAGCCTTTGTTTTGTCCTCATCCTTTTCACCTGATGAATGTCGAACAGGTTTATCTTTTTCATTTGATGCCTGTTGAGCAGGTTTATCTTTTTCACCTGACGGATGTCGAACAGGTTTATCTTTTTCACTTGATGCCTGCTGAATAGGTTTATCTTTTTCACCTGACAGATGTTGAACAGGTTTATCTTTTTCATCTGACGGATGTTGAACAGGTTTATCTTTTTCACTTGATGCCTGTTGAACAGGTTTATCTTTTTCATCTGACGGATGTTGAATAGGTTTATCTTTTTCACTTGATGCCTGTTGAACAGGTTTATCTTTTTCACTTGACAGATGTCGAACAGGTTTATCTTTTTCACCTGAAGCCTGTTGAATAGGCTTTTCTTTTTCACTTAATGCCTGCTGAACAGATTTATCTTTTTCACCTGACAGATGTCGAACAGGTTTATCTTTTTCACTTGATGCCTGTTGAACAGGTTTATCTTTTTCACCCGACAGATGTCGAATAGATTTATCTTTTTCACCTGAAGCCTGTTGAATAGGTTTTTCTTTTTCATCTAATGCCTGCTGAATAGGTTTATCTTTTTCACCTGATGGATGTCCAATAGGTTTTTCTTTTTCTCCTGATGGATGTCGAATAGGTTTTTCTTTTTCACCTGATGGATGTCGAATAGGTTTTTCTTTTTCTCCTGATGGATGTCGAATAGGTTTTTCTTTTTCACCTGATGGATGTCGAATAGGTTTATCTTTTTCGCCCGATGCACGTCGACTAGATAACTCTCTCCTTTCTTTCACTTCCTCAGAATCTTTGCTACTTCTGCTTGATCTTCTAACAGGCACTTCTTCCTGTAAATATAAGAGTTACTTTTTCTATAGAACTTGTAATCATTGTAATTCTTAATATCTGTTTGTAATAAAAAGTACAGAAAAGTTCTTATTATATAGGCTTCAGTCTGTTGACCAATCCCCCTAAAAAGTTGAATAAATATTGTCTAAACCACATCAATTTTATTAGAATTCATTACTGCACTAATAGATATAACATTTAGAGAACATTTCAAATCGACTTAAATACGGTGTGCTATGCAGTAGGCCAGTCTCTTGTATAAAGCATCAGTTAGTATACAAGTATATCAATAACATTCAACACATAAATGTCATGTTTAATCTTTATTCTGACATTTTCTTGAGTTAGTTCAATCAGAACTATCAATAAGCTATAAAACATTTTGTGTAGTTCTTAATCTTTATCCTTACCATTTCTATCAATGCTATCACAACAATCAATAAGCTATAAAACATCATGAATGTTTAATCCTTACCACTACCTTCTTGCACTCAGCATTATCAATAACCTTTAACACTGTGGGTTCAATATTTATCCCTACTTTCTCTTGTATTCGGGACCATCACAAACTTAACATACGTTTTAATCTTTATCCTTGCATTCTATCTGGGCACCTAAATGGCCTAGTGTTGATTGTGCCAGCTTGTCACTTGGATAATCCAAGACTGATTGATCCCTGTCAGGTAGCCACTAGGGTGTTTTTCTAATGAAAATGTTTTCAACACCAAAATGTGTTGAGTGCATCATCATCATCATCATCATCATCATCATTATTATTATTATTATTATTATTATTCATTCTAATTTCTATCTTGATTTAACACTATCACTACTGTCACAAACACACCATGTTTAACCATTACCCGTACCTTCTCTCTGGCTGGTGATGCCGATTCATCAGATGACATGTACTGCTTTGCTCTCGCCTTCCCTCTCCCCCTCCCCCTTCCTCTTCCCCTGCCTCGGCCCCGCCCTTTGGTTGGCGACTCGACCCGTTCTTCTTCAGACTCCTCGACTGGTTCCGGGTTGCTGAGGTCAGAATGGGCAGACTTGGAGCGGGAGGAGTCAGAGGACGGGGAGGGGGACTTGTGTCGGCTCTTCATAGCTTTCTGCCTGGACGACACCCTGCTTGAATGGCGAGGGGGAGACTCCGCCCTCGGTGCTCGCCGACTTCTGCTTGCTTTTGGCGGAGGACTGAAAATATAGTTAAAAAGAGAAACGTCTAGTAATGTATGTGAAGATGCCTATGGACAATCCTTAGTTTTTTTTTTAGATTTGATTTCCTTCTCTCCTTGAGGTTTCATTTTAGAATGGTCTCCTCTTTCTAATAATTTCTGTTCTGTAGTTTCAAGCTTCTGTAGTTATAAGAAAAGAAAAACAAACCAGCTGTGTTTCTGGTGCCTGCAAGGGCAGTTGTTTTAGTTTTGTAGTTTCCACTTCGGTTACATCTTAGTTCTGGTTAATGGGCATTAACTGTGTGCGATCTGTCAAATCAAGGCTTTTATTTTTGTTAGACCATGTTTTCTTTGTAGATAATATTTCAAGTTCTTTTTGAGTTTTTAAAATGTCTGAACCATAGAATTTTTTTCTTAAATAAGCCTTTGAAAAAAAAAAAAAAAAAAATGTTTTTAAATAATTATTTTGAGTGGAGTAACCAGCATACTGTTACAGCCTACAAATTTACAGAGGTACTGTTAAAATTTACTTTTTTTATTTTTTTCAACTGAGGTAAAGTTCTTTATTATTTACATCACTAGTTTTTAAAACATATCATTGATTGTTCTCGATTACCAGCAATGGATAAGGGGCATTTCTCTCTATACAAGGGCACCCCGATAGCCTAGTGGTTAACACACCTTTCCAACACGCTGTCAATATGAATCACGATATTCACCTCATGATACGATAAGCATCACAATATAAAGCTTACTTTATTAATTATAATGCTGAGCAGTTTTCTGTACAAAATAAAACAAACACTGAAAATATTTAAGCTCATAATATTTATGAGTAAGTAAAATGTTAGTGAAGTATCCAATCCTTAAAACAGTTAATGATTTAAATTGAAATGTCATCTTATTCAGAAACAAAATTTGAAACAAAATTTAATAATAATAATAATAATAATAATAATAATAATAATAATAATAATAATAATAATAATAATAATGTTTGGGTTTTTTCTCTCTACTTAGCGGTGAATTCAGTTAACTTCAAATTGTACATGTATATTAATCGACACAGAATAGTTTTAATCGTTTTAGCTAGCTCCCTATATGTTGATTATCTTACCACCAAAGCATTAATGAAGCACACGTGAAATAACATCCTGATTGAATGTGTTTAGAATTAGACCCAAAAAAATTCAATAACAATTTTGGTGAATCATTAAAATGTTTGACATAAGCTTACTCAATATTTATTACTTACATGTACCATAGTAAAATACGTAATGAATATTGGTATATACATATAACATAGTAACATGTAAAGTATCGATACATTGATGAATGTATCTAAACATATCGATTATTAACTTATCGTTGCATCCCTAATTAAAAGTGCATTAAAAACAATTTGATTTTGCTTTCCTAATTATTTAAAAGAGTTAACCATGTGATGTGGTTTTAAATTATTTAATAATAATAAAATACGCAAATAAAACATTCCTGTAAATTATGAATAATTTAAAACTACATTTGTAAATTGGATTGTTTCTTTCATTATGGATAAGATATACCAATGGCAGTATATTGGGCTACTTTACAATGCATTTACTAAATTATAATGAGTTGCAATTAACGGGATTGGTGGTATAATGGAGAGCAGTATTGACATTTAACAAGGCAGTGAACAATCATAAAATAATACAGGAAAACTAACCGCTGCCATATCCTCTTTCAAGTTATAAAACATTTTAAAACAGCTGTGGAGCACCGATTTTAATTAAAAATACATGAAGTCTTGTTCTATATTATTTAGCCTACTTACATCCCAACAAACCTCTTAACAGCAGAATGTTCAAGGAACCAGTTCTTGATTTGGCGTACATCCCAAGTCTTTCCAAATGGGTTTCAGTTTCTGGTAACTGGTGAATGTTTGGGAAACATTTTGTTGAATCACCTCTTGAAAACCAAATGTCCCCTAAGCAACTATTTGTCTTTTATATAAAAAATATATATACCATCATTCTATGGGCAAGATTTGATTCATGCTTTAGCCTGTCCAAAAAAACATTAAAAAAAACTCACATGGTAAACATACAAAAAAAGTATGTGACCAATAAAGTGCAATAATGGCCACTGCTCATTCATCTTTAGTTACTGGAGACACACACGAGAGAGAGAGAGAGAGAGAGAGAGAGAGAGAGAGAGAGAGAGAGAGAGAGAGAGAGAGAGATAGAGAGAGAGAGAGAGAGAGAGAGAGAGAGAGAGACTGAGAATTCCCTTTGACTTTTTAGTTATGGTTGCAGGGGGTCTGTATTTATGGACTATTCTGGTAGTGATAAAGGAAACCCACCACCACCAAAAAACTAAATGGCTACTTGGTGTATCACCAGGGGACTCTCTACATGCACAATCGCGAAGTTGTGGAGCAATGGCTGAAACAAGGCAGTTACTGGATGTCCATTGTTTTAAAAATGTTCCTCGATTTACCATTAACGTGACTTAGATAGCGATTTTACCACATATACAGTACATACTCATAAAAGACACCTGCTGTGGCAGCTACCAAAAACAATCCGCTTACTGTTGATATTATCTCCCTTGCTAATACCACTATCAATATAAGTATTCAAACTTGACAACAGCTGTCAGCATTTAATGATCTGTTGCTGGTAGTCTAATCTCCTTGTAAGTCAGTTTGTTTTTCTCAGCATGTTCAGGATTTGTTTAGTGGTACACTGAACACTTTTGCCTTAGTTAATCAGCATCATGCAAATAGCCACATAATTTTTTTTTTTTTAATTTTTCATTTAAAGACTCACTCAACACATTCTTGTTAGCAGTTTTATCGGTGATGAAAGCAAATGAATTAGAAAAAAAACCTAGTGGCTACCTGACAGGAATCGATCTTAGAATGACCGTGTAACAGACAGGCATAATCACTGTTAGGCTATCAAGGCACCCTAGTCATTTAATTAAACAGTGGCTCATTGATAGGGACCTGTCCAACCAATGCTTGACCAGCTAAGTGCCAACAGAAATTCTTATTAGGAGTCCAATGCATCTATTAAGTGGGTACTTT
Source organism: Peltospira smaragdina (assembly GCA_032361425.1). NCBI lineage: Eukaryota > Metazoa > Mollusca > Gastropoda > Neomphalida > Peltospiridae > Peltospira > Peltospira smaragdina. The sequence continues at coordinate 10,707 of JAUTBW010015565.1, forward strand.
GTACAACTGGGCCATATTTAATTCCTCAAATACTCTACCTATTATCAACAAACCTCGTTTGCAATGTACGTGTGTGTGTGTGTGTGTGTGTGTGTGTGTGTGTGACTTACTGTTGCCCGTGTGGTAAAAGATATACATTTTAAAATGTAATTTAGTACACACACCCTACCATATTTTGTTTTCATTATTTAATATCAAATTCTACATATCATTAATGGCTCACTGACAGTGACAGGGATTGATCTCAAATCGACCATGTGTCAGTCAGGTTCTTCAACACCGCTACCAATGCTGATAGATATTATTGGAACTGTTGCATACCAGCCATGACAGCTTAGCAGCCTAAAACTGTCCGTCTCAAAAGGCTGGTAGGTGCTGGGTAAAGGTACGGCCATGACACACACTGCTCTCACAGGGTTACTACAAATTACTAACCACCTGTTCTGGACAGACAGCTCAAGTTCCGGAGGTGCGAGTTCTGAATGTTCATATGAAACAAATGTATTTAACATAGCCTGTTCCAAGGTGGAGATGGTTTGACATGGTAAAACTGATTATTACTAGCAAAAATGCAATTTGATTTACAGCATGCTTACCACTATTTTGAAATGATGCTTACAAATATGTCGATAGCTCAGGTGCCTTATTCACAAGCGAGTGTAAAGTTACACTTACACGTAACGTAACTTTTACGTCTGATCATTGGCTGAAAGTAGCATCTTTGACCATGGTTAGACGTAGACTTAGTACTAAGTTTTGAACGTAAATTTACACCCTTTTGTGAATAAAGCCCCATTATCTTAAACTATGCAGCTTGGATATACCAACTGTACATACCCTTCAGACAGAAAAACCATTCTATTCAGACTGCAATTAATTAAACTAATTAATGGTGATTTTGGAGTCAACATCTTACAGTGTAATCTGGATGAATCTAAATTTTATTCTGGAAAGTTCTGCGACAATTCCTATTATACTGAAATATTCAAGTTGTGCTCAGTACCATTAAATGAACAAAGTCATTTCCTGTGACTCTTCAAATGTTATTTTTTTCTCTTTTTTTCCCCTCTATCTTTCTTCATACATACCATATTTTTCAGATGTCATCATGTCTTCCAAACCATTTAAGTCAATATCACTGGTTGATAAGTCGACCAACTAATGTTCCTTTCCCCTATTTTTTAATTCTGACAATAATTTATCACACATTTCACACACAAAATAGTTGTAAGCAATATATGTGTCAAAGCATATTAACTCTAGACCTTTAAATAAATAGATAAATAAATTTTAAAAAAAAACTAAAAAAACAACAACAACAACTAGGCAATATTTTTTTAAGTTCATTATTTTGGTTATCAAGTTCTGATCAGATTTATTATGATTTTCTAAAATGTATTTGATTTCTACAATTTTATTTTTAAAAAGTAATAATCTAATTTTGACGTATACTCTCATTCTTGAACTCCACATGTTGATCATCAGTTTTAGTAGTGCTGGAACCATTTCTATAATAAAAACCCGACTTCAATTACTGGGAGTCAGTCTTGAACAGATACATAGTCAGCATGTGGTTACATTACTGCACTATGAAAATAACCATAGCACTAGATCCTTAGTTTATTATACTGGACTGTATTTTCAAAGCATGCATAGAGATACTGCTACGATCTTAATCCAATATTTTGATTATTACTATTAGTGGCAATAAATCTCGTTTAACTTACAGTATTTATGTATTTACATGTAAATATAGTGGGCTCCCAAACAGGAATACATTTAATTATTTATTTAAAAAAAACCCAAAACACCTAGTAAGTTCAGATTCAAATTCATCGACCTTACCTTGACATCAAAATGCCAGTCAAGAGTGTTAGTCTCTCCTAGAGAAAACATACACCAAGGACACAATTTAAGACTGCGTAATGGCAGATTCTGTAACCATGTCACAGATTATGTTGTCAGGGTGTGGCTACAAAGATGGCTGTGTGCTGTTACAGACTCACCTGGTCAACATACCACTTAATAGTTTGGAATCACTGGGAAAGATACCAACTGAAATGTCTTACATTATTTATACAGTTAATTAAACATTTTGAAGTATTATTTAACGATGGACTCATCACATTATTATTAATGGTTATATCAGCATCAGATAATATATACAGTGACCAAACTGCAGCTATAATTCTACACCAAGTTGCATTATGACATCCATTATGTAAATCATTTTAAAGTTTACTAACAGTTTTACATACGACTAATTGTGTTTTTTAACAATATATTGCCTAATAATTTTTGTTGCTTGGAATTTCAGTTTGTATAAATCAATGATATTAATAACTTGGAATTAACTCTTGTCTAACCCTGTAAAATATAGAGGCTATTGAAGGAGGCTTCATCTAATTAGTGCTAATATATACTCATTTTAGGTCAACATAAATATTTTATTTATATTTTAAAAAAATAATAAAAAATTAAAATAAAAAAACACACACATTAATCTACATAATTATATATAAAACTGTCAAAAATAGATAAATATATATAAAAAAATAAATCTGATACTGAATTTAAATGCCTGATGATTAGAGTAAACATGTGACAATGTCTTTAAGGATTTAATAATAAACTCAAACGGACGTAAAAAATTATCCAAATGCATCAAAACAAAATACAAATTCATGGATCAAAAACCAAACAGAAAGAGGACCATGCATGGCGCTTAAATTTTAACCCGATGGACAGATGCAGAATAACTCACATTGATTCCCATTGTGTTGAAAGATCCATAAAAAACCAGAACTGCCAACCAGCTACGTTGTAAATTTATGGGTTGTGTTTAACAATAACATTCACTGCCTGGGTATGCCAACACTCCTTTAACAAGTTTGTTACAAACTGTAAAAATCACCATGGAAACAAAAGTAGTGACATTTACAGATATCAACAAACTAACTGTTCATGACTAATTTACCAGCCACAGGATAATTAGATGAGACGCTAGCTTATCCTTTTATGGTCATGTTCATTCACTGGCTCTTTATACGAAGATATCAAGTATTCAAGTATTTGTGACAGGTTACTGTATAATCATTATGAGTTTAATTTACAAGTTGCCCATTAGATTTAAATATACTTTGTCAGATGCAGAGATGACCAATACAAATTAGTATTTGTTTGAACATACAAATTATGCTGTTAAGAAAGCATTAAAATTTTGTATTGCTAATTTCTTTTTTAATTTTCTGTAAAAACACGACCATAAAAGGATAATTAAAAAAAGTATTTAAATTACTGCCATATAAACATTTGTTAACAGGTTGTCAGGTGAAGGCACTGAAATAAAATAGTTCTGATATCTAATCGGGCAAGAAACAACTGACACCAAACAACCAAGAAGCAGTGTTTTACTTTTTATTCATTTATGAATTTCTACAATGACAAATGAAAATACAGTTGGAGAAAAAATGTTTATCTATTTTAATTTCAGTGACAACGAAGTCTGACACACTGTTACAATCTGAATGTAATTATAATAATGCACACTAATCGTCAGCAGTTACAAGACTGCCTACACAAACATAAATACATACAGGCAGCTAACCAGACATATAGTTACAAAAATGTTTAAAATAATGGACATTTCAAATGTGCCATGACTAAAAATTATGAAAATATTCATGGTTGTACAAAGTGTAACGTTTTCATTAATTTTTCTTTATCTTTAGCAGTACTACCAGTATGTCCTTTTACGTAATAAGAAAAGAAAGTTTTCACAATCTAGAACCCAAACTGTTATATGTCAATTGTCAGATATCGAATGGTTTGATACACAACTCTGCCCCTAGTCATTTTAACTTTATTTTAAATACAAAATGGTTTTAAAATTTTACAACTGTTTAAAATAGCTATTTTATAAGAAATCTATAAACTTAATCATCCAAATTCTATCTAGAAATTCTGAATCCCAGATGAATTGGTTTTGAAAGTTTTATTTTACTTGACACACTGCACAATTTTACGAATGTTTGACATCATACTGTGTTTACTAAAAGAAAAGCTCAAGGTTTCAGACAGAAACTGATCACAGATCAACCATTCATCAGGTGCTCTATTTAAATCAGACTTCCAACAGGTGAGGCATAGAAGTTGAGATAACTTGTTATCCCAACAATGGTCATACACTTTGTACAATCTTGAAATTACTAATAATCTCGAACCAAATGTTCCCACATTTACAAAGGACACATTAAAACACAATAGTAGACAATTTACAAACTAATGCCCCTTTTTCAAAAAACTAATAACATTTAAAATGTTAAACCCTCTGTACAAAATAACACAATGTACAATGATCATGTGAAGTGGTAAAACCCTACCAATCAGCATTTTTATTAATTTGGTTTTATTCACACAGAATTAAGTAAAGATTGCAAATAAAAAAGGTGGGATATGTTTGGCCCTTGTTGATGAATAAACTTAAACTAAATGTCAAAAAAATTTAAAAATATGGGTAATTACTTTTATATAAAACACTAAATACAAAGCCTTCACTGAAGGCTATTTAAAAGTAGAGCAAGTCTATACCTGTTATGCCAAAATCAAAAATAGCTTCAATACAAGGATACAATACCATAAATGACAAAATTGTAGTATCAATAAAAACCACACTTGGACAATATTTATATATAATAATTTTAAAATTATTACTATGGACATTTTTTTTTTTTTTTTTTAAGTGTTTAACCAATGTTCACTACCTATTATATATACAATTAAATGCATTTGGCATTTTAGTAGCAAGATAAACTTTTCAGGCAGTATTGGCAATTAATTTAAAGCTATGTGCAGTCAATGACTAGGTGGGATTGGATTGACATTGTAGTGATAGGAATGAACCCATAAAACACGCAATTAACATAATGAATTGTTTGCGGTGTCTAAATATAAATTAAATGCTTTTTTATAAACTTTATATAGATTTTAAACTACACCTTCAAATAAAATATTTTGATAAATAATGGGACATGAAATTGAGAGATGCACAGTCAAAAGTGTGTGTGTGTTTTTTAAATAATCCATTGATATATCTTGGTAAAAAAATATCTGTTTGCACCTTCCCTTTTTTCTTTAGATATCATTCTTGCACAAAGGTTATTACATTGTGATGCATTTGCGGTTTATTAAAAAATGATGGTTTAAAGTTTGGTAATCTTTACCGTATTGTTTCAAATTACATCTTCACCTGCAAATCCCAGACCTAATGAATGTAGTTCATGAGCCAGTATGTTAAATGAGAATCTAGTATCCCATCAGGGGTATGAATGTTCACCAAGCTGTAACGCACACCCATTACTTACATCTGTGTAACACCTTCCAGCACAGCTCTGCATACAAATCTAGCATCATTATTTCATACATACATAGAGGACATTAGCTACCATTAAAGCAATAAGCACTGTAAAATTTCTGGTGTTCTAATTAGTTGATAGTGTGGTTCACTCTAAGAAACCTTTTTCCGAAAATCAATGAAATGTGCTTTTGTTTGTTTGTCTTAAAAGGCAAAACTGATTATTTTAAAATTACTGTGAAAATGGATGAATAATTACTTCGTGAATCAAATAGTTGAGTGATATTAACTCAAAAACAATATTGTAAGTTAACTGAAAAAGAGGATGGTAAAATTACACAATGGAGATCACCAATTTCTTTTTTCTTGAGGGTACATTGTCTAACTGATGGTGGAAGGAAGGAAGGAAAGAAGGAAATGTTTATCTCACAACACAGTCAACACACTGGTGTATGGTTATATGGCGTCAAACATATGGTTCAGGACCATGCAGATAGAGAGGAAACCCGCTGCCGTCACATCATGGGCTACTATTTCCCATTAGCAGCAAGGGATCTTTAAAATGCACTATCCCATAGACAGGATAGCACACACCACGGTCTTTGATACACCAGTCGTGGGGCACTGGCTGCAACGGGACATATGGTGAAGGACCATTTTGATAAGTTGATAGTTTGTGATAGTTGACAGTAAGGAAGGAAACTCACTGCCATCACATAGGCTACTATTTCCAATCAACAGAATGGGGTCTTTTATATGCACCATCCCACAGACAGGATAGCACATACCATGATCATACACCAGTAGAGGAGCACTGGCTGGAGCAAGAAATAGCCCAAAGGGTCCACCATGTGGAACTGATCTGATGACCCACTGCACCATGAGTGAAAATGCTTATCACTGAGCTATTTGATGGTGGAAGGCAGAAGACTACCTCGACACTCTGTCATGGTGCTCATTCATCCACCCACCATCAATTTGATATAGCCACTTAAAGAAAACAGTGGAAAGTGGTGATCTTCTAGTTATAAAAATAAATAAATAATGTTCAGTGTACTCGGAGAAAGAAAATTAATACTTGTCTTTTTTCTGAAGGCTTACTACTTCTGTTGAAATTATTATTTCATCAAAATAGGTGTAGCAGAAGAAAGAAAGAAAAAAAAAAAAAAAAAATTCCACAGAACTGATAGTTGGATATATATTACAGGGTTTAAAATCTTAGCAATATCTCCTGAGTCCTATTCACTTCATAATTTCTGCAGCTAAACATCTGAATCACATGAATTTGCATGAGTCATCTATAAAAAGTTGTGAAAAATATTTTTGAAACTGCCAAATAAATGACAATTGGTTGATTATTGAAAGTAGCAATTTTTAACCTTAGAACATATTTCAGATTCAGTAGATTCTCAAGCAAAAAGCCAATTTTTAAACCTGTATTATAATCATAGCAACTTTAATATATTTTTAGATCTAACACTGGAACTTGTGAATTTAAAAATTGTAAATACAATTTATTTAAGGCATATTTATAAGTAAAATATCCCCTTGTTACTCTACTTCTAAATTTATGATTAAGGTCAGTATTAAGATTAGATTGTGTAACATGTTACGGCTAGTTACATTTAAGTTTAGAGTTATTGTGATGTTCTCTCTCTACATCAGCAGACTGGACATACTTCATATTTATCAGAAAATAATGGCTTCTGTTAACAATGTGGCAAAACTTTCTGCTAGTCCCAGTTAACTGTACCTCTGCTTATCACTTGTAATACTGGTATACTACTATTACATGACCCAATGACAGCAGTTGTAATTTTTTGCTAACTTATGATGTTAAATTGCTAGAATTTCAATAATTATGAACTGTTGTAAAGATTTAATGCATGAAAAAGACAATCCACTTATGTTCTTAATAGATCAACTACAACATAGGTGTTGTTTTATTTTATTATTTATCCTGTAACTTACCCATATCCATATAAAAAAATCATTTGATATTTTCATATATCAAATCGTGTGATAATGGTATGCAAATTTGTATACTGATAATCAGTTGTACATTGTATGTACAGCTTAACCAAACGTGTTACAGTTAGAAAAATTCAGTTAAAATAATGACATCAAATTAAGTTTTTCGCCAGTTGAGATGAGGTCATAAACTATGGACATTACCTTTTACTTGGTATACAAAAAAAATTCATTAATAATGTTATATTAGAAGTGTTATAGGATAAATAGAATTCACTAATGTGTTTTTAATTAGAAAATATTAACCTCGTGACATTAATCAGTATTTGTCTTGGCAAAGCCTCAACAAATACTGATTAACATGTATTAACTGATTAACATAAATAGAATTCACTACTTGTTTTTTTTAATATGGAAAATATCAACCTCGTGACATTAATTGGTATATGTCTCGGGCAGAGCCTCGACAAATTAACTAACAATCGGTTGATATTTTCCATATTAATTCCACATAAAAAAGTAATGATGAATCCTCTATATACATATTATTATTTTAAAAAGTATTATTATTTAAAAAAAAAATTATATTCATTTTGTGTGTTTGCATT
>JAUTBW010015566.1:0-11675 GCA_032361425.1 Peltospira smaragdina
AAATAATTAACTGCTCTGAGTGATAATTAGTGATAAATTATTTTCAAAATTGCAATAATTTGAATACATTTTTCTCATCTTTCTCTTGTCTACAAAAAATGCAAAAATGCAGAAAAACAACTATTCATCATTCTACTTTACGAAAACGGCATAATTTTTACGATCAATTCCGTCGGTAATGCTCTAGAAGGCTGATTCTATAAGCAGGGTAATCGTGTACGTGTTTTCATCAAACTGCGAAAATGTGTTTAGAGTAGTGGCCCTTTGCTTGCTCTACGCTACTATTAATGACACATTCATCAGTTTATTTGGTTTATATCATATATGGCATCAGACATAGGCCTATTGGTTATGGACCCTTATGATGGTGAGAAGGGAAACAGAGGATACACCTTCTGATGAGCAATAATGGATGTTTTATATGTACATCACACAGACAGTATGCTACTAAGATAAAGTCATTACCAAAGCATCCTGTACATAACATGGTGTTTGATGATAAATTTATGAAATTGTTTGATGCGAGGCTAAGTGCTATACTTAACATTTGGCCTTCATATCAGTTTTTAAGTGCTTCCAATGTTGACTTGTCAGACATTTCGTAAACACCTTCATATTTAATTTTACCACTTTGGTCCATCACGCCACCATAGATTGTACTGGATTTGATGCACCTGAGGAAAGATCTAACAGATGCGTCTATACACCAGCAACTTTTCATGGAAATTCAAGACAGGTACCGTGATCACATTCCTGTTTACACAGATGGATCACAGGATGGGGGTTCTGTGGCATATGCTACAGTTTTTCTATGAGGCACTGTAATTTCCATGAGATTGTCCGACTCCACATCTGTATTCACTACTGAAGTTTGGGCAATCATTAAAACCTTGGAAGAAATTAAAAGTGCATCTTCGTCCAAATATATTATTTTCACAGACTCACTTTTGTGTCTTCAAGCCTTACAGTATATGAAGTTGGAACATCCCTTAATTTGGATGCTGATACGAAGGTGTGTCTTTCTAAATATTGCTAATAAGGACGTTATTTTCTGCTTGGTACCCAGCCATGTTGACATCAAAGGTAATGAAAAGGCATACTCTGCTGCCGATTCTGCTTTGGATATGCCACATGCCATAGTTGGTGTGACCTACTCTGATTATAAACATGCTGTTACCCCGTATATCTTTTCTACTTGGTTAGATGGTTGTAATAGTGCGGTCATGAACAAACTGCATTCTATCAAGTCATACCTGGGAGACCGGCAGTCCTCCTACAGGTGGTGCAGGAAGGATGAAGTTGTTTTATGTTGTGCAGCATCAGTCATACACATTGGACCCATTCATACATCATAAAGATATTTTGGTCTGAGGTATTGTTAAACATTCATTCATTCTCACAGACAGGATAGCACGTACCACACTAGTTGTGGAACAAGACATAGTCCAGTTGATTTTCCTGATGAGATCCATTTGACGACCAACAGCACCGTAAGCAAACACTCACTCTCTGCTTCATCAATTTCCATTCTTTATCCTTTGGTCCTTGACAAAACATGTTTATTAATTGAGCACATGTTAGCACCTAAATGGTACTCGTATACCACTGGTTTCAACAACAGTATCATGTTACAGATTTATCCCTATGTAGTTGGTCTCAGTGTGATATCCATCAACATGAAACTGAGTTTTTCTTTACAAAAAATCATACAGATGTCGCAGTATAAGTATGACAGTCTTTCAAAGTCTTGATGGTGTAGACAGTTATTAAAAGTACTGGAGAAATTCATAGACAGTTATTAAAAGTACTGGAGAAGATCATAGACAGTTATTAAAAGTACTGGAGAAGTTCATTGTATATAGTGTGTTGTGTACAGTCATGGAACTTTTTTATTTAATATCTCATTGCTCTTTGCTACAAACATTTGAAGAGTAACTATACACCTCTTAGTTAATTAAGATCGCTAATTAAGTTTATCTAGCACCACAGTTTTGGTAATCAGTATGTTCCTTGAAAACAGAATAAGTATGTTTCATCTCTGTTATCATCTCAAAACTAAATATCCATTTACTATTATTAAAAATGTTGAATCAATCATTATTAACTGATTTATTTTGTTGTATTTCAGGTGTATGTAGAAACTACGTTTGGCACTGGAAGTTCTGTACCACCAGTAACTAGACTGAATATTGCACTCCGTAAGTTCCATATATTGTTCATGATTGTGATAATGCTTGTATTGGTCTGAGTATAGGATAGGTTGTGTACCAAATTTAGAACCCAGTTTCACTGTCTTAAATCATAATAATTTAAAAATGGAAGTACATTTTTCATTGGAATATCTAGTTTTCTCAGATTTTATTTACCCATGACCAGTGTGGATAGTTTTGATATTTTGTTTGTTTGTTTATTCTAAGTTGCATTAATTTTAAATCTTGTGAAATATATTTTACTTTTAAATTTTATGTGTAGTTTTGTTAATTTTTATTATTTTAGCATGCAAGGGATAGAATTAAATATTGTGATGAATGACTATTAATATTGTTTTGTTGTTGCATGTCTTGTGTGTTTATGAATGTTGTCATTTTGTTTCAGTTACTTAATAAGAATGGCTCAACAATTGGGAAAGGTGGCTGTAGGTCCTATTATGTTTATAGGTAACAGTTTGAAGTTTTACTTTTACCTGAAATTTACGTCTGAATATTCCTTTAATGCTGGGGTTTCAATGTTTTATATTTCTATTTTAAGATGTAGAAACTCTTACAATGCTCTTTATCTTTATTGCAAAGCTTTCCCAATATATTCCATCTCAAAGGCAACATTGCTGTGCTTTTTGTCCCCTGTCATTTTTAATATCCTTCACTGTAGACTTCTATAGCATTTCATATAGATTTTATCTTTAAATTTTAATCCCAGTCTTCAAAATGAGCAAGACATAGCTTAGTGGTAGATGCTAACCATATATTCCATGCCATATAACTAACAAGAAAATGTGTTGAATACATCATTAAACGCATAATGCCACATGGTGTTGACCTACTTATTGGCCAAATAAAGTATTAATTGAAAATATATACATTTGATTTGTCATTGAATTTACCTTTTATAACCATTTACATAATCGCCAAATGTAGCATATTAACGATATATTTAGAAATTTTCTGAATTATTTCGACGCGAAAAGTATCTGGAAAACCCCTCAGTCGTTTGGATTCCTATGGTTTGACGTATTATTTTTGAGTTGTGACAGACATACCCTGTCTAAATATACAGTCACCATTTATGTCGATCAATTCCAAATGTAATATTTTCTCCTTTTAACTCGAAAGAGTTCCAGCATTCAAAAATGTAAACAACCCCAAGGGTCAGTAGGGAATTCCCTTCACTGTTGCTTTATTCAAACATTTTTGGAGATACAAAAATGATGTGTGTAATCTAAAATAATTATACTTTTTATTTATAATAAATATGTATTGAAATAAAGACCTAATTTTGTGGCATTATGCCTTTAAATAGAACCTATACATCTATCTTTTCCACTCTTTAAAATGGTAGAGAGATGCATCAAATTAAATATTTTTGCATTATTAATAGCAGTTATTATAACAATTCACAAACAAGTTTCAAAATTTTTATGCAAATCTTGAGTGAGTGTTATAATTTCTTTATTATCCACATGATACAATTATTTTAAAAAGAAAAGAAAAAATCCAGAATGATTGCCTTGTTTAACATCCACGTAACCTAACGTCAGCTAACTGTCACCAAAAGACTGCCATTGTAATGTTGGATTCATAGAAAAATACTTCCATATAATATCACTTGAAAAATATACATTAAAAACATAAAACCAATATGTTTTAGAGTGTCTAATATAGTATTTTAATTCAAATGTTTGCATATGAATAAAAAAAAAAAGTAACATCCATATTTTATATGACATCACAGTTGGTCCAAAACCCCAGTTTGACATCATGATTTTAACGATTCTAGTTCCGTGGCATTATGCCTTTAAATAGAGCATATCCATCTATCTTTTCCACTCTTTAAAATAGTAGAGAGATGTATCAACTTAAATATTTTTGCTATATTTTTGCTATATTCACCAAAGGACTGCCATTGTAATGTTGCATTCATAGAAAAATAGTAATGTCACTTGAAAAATATACATTTAAAAAATAAAACCAGTATGTGATAGAAATTCCAATATAGCATTTTAATTCAAATGTTTGCATATGAAGTTTTAAAAAAAGTAACATCTATATTTTATATGACATCGCAGTTGGTCCAAAAATCCAGTTTGACGTCGTGATTTTAACTGAATCTTATCATCTGGAAATTGTGTAAGTCAACATGAAATCATTATGACACACGTGTGTCATACCAATTATATTTTCCCTATAGCTTGAACCTTGTAGATAAAAAATATGTATTGTATTATTTCAGATGATGATGACACGGGGGATAGTGCTTTCAGTTCTGTGGACCTCCCGACCCCCACAGCCACCATCTCCCACACAGACAGCACCGAGTCAGCCGGGGTCAGTGTGCCTTAGTTTACTAAATAACCATATGTTTAGCTTTATATTATACAGTGACAGCACTTAGCTTTTTGTTTTTGAGTTAATATCCAGGCAAGTGGTGACATCACATTCATTTGCGTGGATCTTATTTTCACTTGCCCAAATAATATTTTTAAAAAACGCAAAACAACAAAAACCAGTATTGAATTTTATTGATTTGTAATTATTTAACCAGTTGTCTGTTATATTGAGTTGCCAGGGGTGATCAGGCAACAGTAAAGTTTGAACCCTGTTACAAATCTACCCAGATTTTCAAAACTTATCTTAGTGCTAAGATAACATTAAAAGTCGTAACTGATGATATCACAGCATAATCTGATATGGACCGCCATCATTTAAGATCATTTTACAATGTAGCAGTGCTAAGATACATGTATACCACTAGTCTGAACGAGATGACCTGGTACTGAATTTGACAGACTTGACATTTCTATTAATTCTTTGTTAAGAGCAGGACATAGCTTAACAGTTTGGTGAGTCATTGAGTCAGCCTTGTCAAGCTGACCCATAGAGCTATTTCTCTTTCCAGCCCATGTTCATAACTAGTGTAACATAGGTCAAGGTATATGTAACCCTCATTACATGATGTTATATACAAATTGTCCTTTACTGCTAATCAGAAAGAGTTGCCTCTGTGTTGGCTGTAAGATTCCTTAAGATTCCTAAAGAATATAGTAAAGGTACCATAATCCTTATTTATTTCACACATAGAATAGTTCTTTACCATATTCCTTTTGCCAAATATCTATAAATGCAATGTGTCAAGTGTGTTGTTTAATTATACATTTCTCTCTGCGTGTAGGCTTCTGGAGGGTTACAGGTGCCGATTCCAGGTCACTGGCTGACTGGGTCCAGCTCATCAAACCGGTCTCTGCTGTATGACGAAGATGAAGAGGTGAATATATCATGTACTTTATAGCAGAACGTAGCAGAACATGATAAAGAGGTACAGCTCATGGTACAGTGGGTCCTCGGATCAATCCCACATGGTGGACCCATTGAGTTATGTCTTGTTCCAGCCAATACACCATAGCTGGTTTATAAAACTGTCCTGTTTGTGTGATGGTGCAAATAAAAGATCCTTTGCTGCTTATCGGAAGGAGTAGCCCGTGTGACAGCAGCAGGTTTCCTTTCTGGCTATCAAAGTGGTCTTTAACCCTGTCTGATGCTATATAACTGTAAATAAATTATGTTGATTCTATCATTAAATAAAATCATTCGGTAACTCACACACACACATACTTTACACCACTAACATAGGTCACCATTCCTATGTGTCTCAGTAGCTAGGGCTTTATATGTTTTTCTAATGTTTGTATTAAGATTGATCCCCATAACAAACTGATATAGCTGTTTATATGGAAGACATCTTTAAATAATAATTAACAAAAATAATGGTCCACAATTTAGTACAGCATGTATCCTTACCAGTATTACATTATTTAATAGAAATATCAGTTCTTCTATATATTTTATTATTTATTTTCCTAAAGAATATAGTAAAGGTACCATAATCCTTATATTATATTGGTGTTTTTCATATATTATGTCATGGAGATAATTTAGCAAAATTGAAGAGCATGTCCTGAAATATTACCAATCAATTCTTTATATAGCTGGCAAATATTTGTTATAAAATAAAAATAAACACATATAAGATTGTTAATTAAAAACATTTATGTTAAAATGATGATAATTTAAACATTTTCTTATTTTCTTTCAGGATATTCTTGTGTTTGTGGAACCACCAAACAGAAAACTTATCTGTCGACTTTGTGAAAAGATTTTCAAGGACCCGGTCATTGTGTCATGTGGGGTAAGCGTACAGTACACCACAGCTGTTTCTTGGATCTCTGTTCAACTAATTAACAAAAACAAGGTAGTGCACATCATGATGAAACTATAGAGCTATTTCACATTCCATCCAATACTTAACAACTGTCGTAACAAATATGTTATATGCTATCCTGCCTTTGGTGGGTGTTACCTGTAGGATATTGCATATGTAATAACCTTTGTTGATAATAAATAAAGTAGCCCATGAAGCAGTCCTTCCTCAGACCCAGTCACTGGTCAAGCCAGAGAATATGCCCGCGATAAAGTGTGTCTGAAATGTGTTGAGTATGTGGAGATGTAAATGTGTTTACCAATCCCTGTCTGTGAAGCATCCGGCTCATTGCTCTTAATCTGAGTTGTCTTTAAAGATAATCCAACATCATAGAACTTTGGAGTGGTTCCAACACTTATATCCTCGTTTACTCATAGAAATATACTAACTTCATTCAGTGGTATTTTGTCTGTTCTTTAGATTGCTATGCAACTGCCATGCAACCTGTGTAAATCTCATGTGGACCCAGTGTCACTGCCACCATTCCTGTACCAGCTATAGGAATAGCAAGTGAGGAGGAAAGATTATGTTCATATGGGAATCATGTGGCAGTATGATTTTTTATTTGCACCACAGTTATACAAAAAAAAAGTCAAGTGAAAATGGTTAAATTTAATCCTGTCATAGTTTTTTTACCAATTTTTTTCAGCATACCTACTGCAGACGATGTGCAGAGTTTAACCCAGATGGTAAGTATCTTCTGTCCACTAGTTTTATGATTGTCAGTCTAACCATCATTGCAAAACAAGCTTCATCCACTTTTCACTAAATAACATGATAATAAATCTCGACTATTAGGTAGTCAGTGTGGCAGCACAAAGGTATTACTGCTGTTTTCAGCAGATGATTCTATAAACTCCAACTGGGATTCTTTACTTTCCCTGGTTATTGGTTTAACTTGCCAAACTGGTCCACACTTGCCAAGCTGGTCCACACGTGCCAAGCTGGTCCACACTTGCCAAGCTGGTCCACACTTGCCAAGCTGGTCCACACTTGCCAAACTGGTCCACACTTGCCAAGCTGGTCCACACGTGCCAAAAATATTTTGAAATGTTATAAATAATTTTATATAATGAATGTTGATGTGCCATAAGTGTTTTTGTGTAAGTGCTGTTACTCACTGGACTTGTTTTGCTCTTGTAGGAATTGATTAATAATTTGGTTGAGATGTTGTAGTAACCATATTAGGTGACCACATTTAATTGCCTATATATGGGAACTGATTGGTATAGTCCAACCATAAGTACAGGTGTTGCATTTTAAAAGTTTACTTTTAAGTGTGTATAGCAGTGTTAGTATAAAGTAGCTAGTGGGAATTTCCCTATTAGCTCAGTTGGTAGAGTGCTTGGGCACACAACTTGACAAAATTGAGCCGATTCATGGTTTGAATCCCCTCAGTGGATGTTGATTTATCTGTTATATTTATCAGCCATTGTAGGGACTTTGTGGTTTTTTTAACACAAGAATACAAATATAACCCAGTTAGAACCTGTAACCGTTCAACTGCCTGTGGCCCACAACTCTGGGACGTAGCTTCACTGGACGGTAGAGTATGTGGCAGTGTTGGTATAAAGTGTTCCTACTGGCAGTAGCTAGTGGGAATTTCCCTTCCACCTCAGTTGGTAGAGCTGTTGGACACTTAACTTGAGCGCCCATGATTCAAATTCTCTCAGTGGAAGTTGATTTATCTGTCTAACACAACAACCTGCGACAATGACCAAGTTGGATATGAATTATTTGTAATTGTTTTCAGCTACCTGTGTTGTTGACAATCTGAAGTTCACAGTGGTGGTGGCAAACATTGCCGTCTCAGAACAGATAGGAGAAATGCTCATCCACTGTAAATATGGATGTAAGCTGTCTGATGAGGGGGAGGGGTATATTCCCGATCCAACCAGGTGTCCTGTCACCGTCAAGATCAGTTGTCGAAGGTAAGAATTTCTTACAGGATCGGGCCCTAGGATTTCATGGGAAACAATTTTGGGTTCTGTGCCCTGATATCATAGCAACCAGTCGGAACCTATTTTTAGGATAGAGAATTCTGTTAAAAATCATCAGTAGTCATGGCAAACGAAATTTTGGTTCTTTGGTTTCACTGACATACTACCGACTTGCTACCAGAAAGAATTGTTTTAGTGAAATCCTAGGGCCAGATATTGCTTGGTTTTCATAGTGTTTTTGTTGTGTTTCTTTGTACATATTTTCATGTTTATATTCTTTTACACCTTAGCTGTCTGAACTGTCTGTTAGATGTTAGTTAGTCTGTTAGTTAACTGTCTATTAGTGAAAGAGTAGAGAGAATAAAGGTATGAATGAATAAATTAATCATTAATCTTTAACAAGTTCAGAGATTTATCCAGGCTTTCTGTGGTACCAATCATCGGCACCTCTCCAACAGCAACGGGCACTGTAAGTTCCCAATTTTATGGCTAAACATTTCCAAACCATAATGAGTAGCCAGAAATCTTTTCCCAATTTTGACTTAAATCGTGCTGCATTTACCAATCTCATAAGCCATTGGACCCTGGCTAAAATTCCTGCATAAATCCCTGAAGTTATTTGATATGCAAGTCCATCTTAAGCTATTAAAAAATGGCAGAGTAATAAAGTTCTTTTCTGTGTAACATTCACTTTATTTGTACTAGTCGGTCTAAGATTGATTTTCATCAGTGATTCTTTAGCTTTTTCCCATTCTAGAGCTTCACAACTGTTTAGTAAAGTCCATGGTATGTACAGTTTGATTTTTGTGATGCTGCTCATAAGATTTTTGGTTACTTAACAAAATTTGATGATTGTGCTTCATGACTAGTTAAAAGCAGTTAAAAGAAAAATACCTATTTACAGATTGCCATATGTTAATGTCCTAAGAAAAAGATTTATTTTATTGAGTAGTTACAAACTTTTGGGTACCTTGATAGCCTCTTGGTGAAACTGCCTGCCTGCCTTGCGGTCAGTCTGAGATCAATCCCAGTCAGGTAGCTACTAAGATTATTCTAATTAAAGTGTTTCCAATCCTGATATCACCGTTAATAAAAATGTGTCACATGCATCGTTTATTTACGACACGAGTGTCTAAATTATCATAGGCGATAATTTAGGCACTCGTGTACAACTTATATAAACAGCGAAAGTTTTCTGAACGCTGTGATGTCGGATGCCAAACTGATCAGAATTACCTAATTAACAGCCAATCAGAATGAGGCATCCTTCCATGACAGCCATTCAAAATGAGATGTACAGTGATGACAGCCAATCGTTCCTAAGAGGACATATGGGGAAAACATACGAAAAATATGTCCCTCGTTATGCCGTACCTTGTAGGTAATTAAAAAAAAATCCTCACTGCTATTTAGAGTAGCCCATGTGGTAGCAGCACATTTCCTTTCTCACTATCATAATGACACTGAACCATGTATCTGATACCATATAGCCATAAATAAAATGTCGAGTTTATCTTTAAATACAATATTTCTCTGATTTTCATATTTCATTTAAAATACTATTATTGTAATGTGTCATGTTCGTGTCCTGTATTCATTAAGTATTAAAGAAGAAATTCTGGTTGTTAATTGTGCATAGATTTCAATATGGCAGTATTGACCAATAGGCAGTAATGGTATCTTATCATGGCAAGGTGTCACATGTCAATTAATGTACAGCTAGTTAGTTACTTGATCTTCAGGATGATGTTTGTCTTAACACACAGTATTGTTTTACTGGTTTTACAAAGTCAGTGTAACTGTGTTGACGTATCTGAATCTTTTCTTGGGGTTTTCACTTCTGGGCTGATTTAAAAATCAGGAATGTGTGGAAGATAGGACATTTTTAATTGAATAACATTGGACATATTTTAATTATGTTTATAATGTTAAATTTGTACTGTCACAAAGTATTGACTCAGGTATCGACCAAACACAATATTATTTGAAAAGTTTTACATTTGATTTGTCCATAAATTTACCTCATATATCAATCATTAATGGTATATTTTTTAATAATTGAAATTATGACAATGGTATATTAATCAGAAAACAATAACTACTTGGATTATTCTAGTGTGGCTTGGTAATGAACTCAGAAATTGTTACTTTACTAAGCAGTCCATTTTACCATGTGCTCCATTAGCAATTGGTCAGTCCCATAAAGGCAACATTTGGGTTCTTTCTCTTTTACAACTACTAAAAATCTGAGAATGTTAATAAAAATATTACAGAATGTAAGAGACATATTTTAGAAGCAAACATGTATCTTCTGTGCATGAAAGAAGTGGGACATAGATCAGATACAGAAAGTTTGCTCATGGCATGGTGGGTCATTGGATCAGTACCACTTGGTGGACCCATTGAATCTATGTCTTGTTCTATCCAGTGCTCCACAACTACTGATGAAACAAAGCCTGTTGTATATACTATCCTGTGCATATGAAAGGTCCCTTGCTGTTAATCAAAGAGTGGCCCATGTAGCAGTAGCTGGTTTCCTTTCTTACTATTATAATTGTCTGATGCAATATAACCATAAATAAAACCTTTTATATGCACCATTCCACATATAGGATAGCACATACCATGGCCTCTGTTAGACTAGTTGCAGGGCACATGGCTAGAAATAGAATAACAATGCATCCACCAGTTGGGTTTGATCTATAAGCAAAAGCTGTACCACTGAGCTATGCCCAGGTTCTGGCCCAGGTTCAGAGAGAAAAGCCCAAACAGATGTGCGTTAATTTGTCAGTGTACAGATAACACAAAGACAGTTGTTAGTAAGATGTGCACCACATTGTTGAGCTGTCTGGCAGGCCAATCAATACAGTGATAATGTTGCACACAGCACACACTGCAGTTTAACCAGTCCCTGGGGGGACAGGTGGCCAGGCGGGGCATCAAACACAGACATGATAAGATCAACCAAATATTGCCTTTATCTTGAAACCAAGTTCATTGACACCGATCTTTATTTTGTGGGACAAGTTTAAATTGAAGGCGATTTAAACTTGAGGAGATCCCGTTGAAAATTATTGTATTTGAAATTCACCATCAATGAGCTACTGGATTTTTGTGATATTTTGTCTTTTCTCTATCATTTTGTTTCTCCCTCCATCTCTCTCTCTCTCTCTCTCTCTCTCTCTCTCTCTCTCTCTCTCTCTCTCTCTCTCTCTCTTTCTCTCACTCTCTCACTCTCTCTCTCTCTATCTCTCTCTCTCTCTC
>JAUTBW010015676.1:0-11674 GCA_032361425.1 Peltospira smaragdina
CCCCCCCCCCCCCCCCCCCCCCCCCCCCCCCCCCCAAGAGCAGGGATGTATACATATGATCCCTTTGAATTTCAGGTCCTAATGATCATAAATAAGCTCTGAATGCAAAAACAAAAACCCAACACAACCTATCATGTGTTAGTGGAATGCAATTAAAGTGTCTCCCTAAATCAGTTTCTTTTGAAAGTTCGACATCCACTGATTTATGAAGGTATTGTTCAAATAATACTGCTTACATAATCATTTTAATAGATATATAATTTGCAAGTCAGTCTTATTTGTAAAAATTAATTTATGGAAAACTCAACAAACCATTTTAGAACTACTTCAGTTATATTAAAATATATTTGAATAAAGGTAGAATACAAAACAGAGGAAATAAATATACCATAATACTTGTGCACAAACATGCAAGCGCACGCAAAATTAACAGATTTTAGACGCAAAATATTTTAACAGAACAAGATAAAAGAAATGTTTTATATAATGGTTGTATCTTTAATATTCCACACAAATGTGCACGTGTGTGTGCTTGCACACACACACACACACACATATTCAGAGACACAGAGACAACAGAGAGACAGAGAGAGAAACAGACAGACAGAAATAGAAAATAAAATACATACACACATCATAGTATAAAACTGATCTCAACTACAGGGTCTCAGGCAAAGGTATGCAACATAATAAAACAAATATATTGTAGAAATTCAAAATACTTATAAAACACAGTGTAAAGTTATGTGCAAAATATAATCACATTTAACTTTTCAAAACAATATATTTGGTATTTCAATACAAAAATAAATAAATAATAGCTTTTTAAAACAAAATAAAAACAGTAGAATGAAACATCATAACCCACACATACTGCTAATAAAAGAAACACCTTAACATTAATAATATAGATTATCAATTCAACCTTTTGGTTTTCCATTCTTAAACCAGATAACGAAAGACTCCGTATCCTGCCTTGAAATCAACAAACAATGTATGAATGATTCACTTATTAACAATACCCCAGCATCAAAGCTACAAACAGTAACGACAATTATTACTACAACAGCGTACAGCCCCAGCCCATTGACAAACAATGTGTTACGGGTGGAGATGGGTCTCCATCCTGCCTACCTTTACCGTATAAACAACAGGTGGGTAGTACATGAACTCAGGTGGAGGCTGCAGCACAGTGTACATCCTATCAGAGCGGCAACACACCAGTCGATGGAAGCACCAGCTTTGAGGCCGCAACAATACAGCAATCAATTGTACAGTCACACCCTGCGCATGTATTAATAAGTGGAACCATCATTGTGGTGACAACACTTCAAATTACACATAGCTGCTGGCAGGAGGACCCAGCCCTGACTCATTGTTACTGGAAGCCAGCAACAGACCACATTAAAATTCCCATATGTTTCCAACTATATGCAGATTACAAGCTGTCAATACGCCAGCCAGACTTGATGGTCCTGTCCAATGTAAGATACCTACCACTAATATATCACTCTGAAATGTGGATTAATTTGAAAACATAAAATATTGCCATGTGCTTAACACCAACATGGCAACATGTTTCACTAAGTAATAACCTTTCTGTGTATTCTGTCTTTCATATGGACTGTATTAAATTGCAACATTAATATCGTGTAACAGCAGGTGCTGTAAAGCTTTTCTTTTATTATTTTTTAAAATGAAAGTCTGGATCAGAATGGATATTTAATGTACTTCAAGGCAAATAAAACTTGCAATTTTGTTGCTAGTAATTGCAAATAATTTTAACCAAAATAAATTCATGTTTAGTCAACGTTTAAAACTAATGCAATGTAAGTCACACAATCATTTTGGTTATGCAAAACTATACTTATAGTTCTTGCTTTTAATTTGAAAGCAATGTTTTGCTTAATTTAGTTCTGAAGCATGTTCAGTTTTTAGACACTAGCCTATTGTCCAATCTCCTATTGTCCAATCTCAAATTGTTCTGCAACCAAGTACTGTTTAACTTTAAAACAAATGGCTAAGTCTAAATGTACTTGCATATCTACAAATTATCTAATCAGCAGTGGTGGGGGGCGGCCTGGGTCATAAATAGGTATACATTACCCTAATTGTAAAGCAACTACAATTAATATGAAGATTACAAAAATAGGTTTATGGACCATCTTTAAAAAACCCATTCTTTAAAATCATTAATACAGTTTGTACCTATACACACTTTTTTTGGTTACTGTGATGACTGCATTGCATAGGAGATATCTGTTATAATGATACGCTAACCAGACTAGCCTTAAATTAACTGTAAATTGTCCTCACCAAGCAACACGTCAACATTAACGATGATACAGCATTACTCAGACAACAGATCTATATAATTATCCCCATATTTATCATTCCATTATTACTGTTAACAAGAGTGTTATGTAACTAACCTTACTTATTCACATGATTTAAATACTTGAGGAAAAGAAGACAGAGGTCAAAATTCCAATTTGGTGGTCTATTTACATTAACTTGTTTATTTTTCTTCCTTTCAATGTTCAACACTGACTCCACCAGGACCAAACTGTATTTTTAACCGATCTTTATGAAGTTTTTATTACTTTGAACTCTTATGGTTTTCTCATCATAATATAAGTCTTGGTTTAAAACCTCAAGTTTAAAATCTCAATGTGTTGTCAACTAAATGTTTATTTCCATGTGAACACACTACTTGTTTATTAATTTGTACATCCTGTTAATACTGAACATTTTTCACTGGGAAAATTAAGTTATGTTTCTGTTCATTATGATGTATCACCAGTATTACTTATGAAGTGACTGCTGATGTGTATCAACCAATCAATAATTATTCTTGTTTACAATACACATGGAAATGAAACATATTCTTGTCATTTAAGAACTCAATATTATTTCATTGGCTCTATCTTTTTTGTGAGATTTCGCTGAAATATTGGTTAAGGAAATAAACATTAAGGTAGCTTATTTAATTAATCTGTGTCAACAAAGGCCTGTTAAAAACAAGTTTCTATGTGATATTGTTATTCATATATTTTTGTTGATACAAGAAAACAAGAAATATAAGCTGAGTTTGGTACACAGTGGCAGCTTTACCTAGCTGAAGCAATAAAAGTTACTGCATGGAAGCATTAAGAGTTTGTACTCAAGCTGTGATAATAGGCTGTCCAGAATGTCTTCACACTTTCACAGGTTTCTGTGGCAAGATGCCAGTTTTTTTTTTCTTTTCCAAATTCAATCTTGCTTGTCAACGAATATCTCATTTTAAAATGTATTTACTGGACTAAGGAATTACAAGTACACAATGCTAGTACAATTAATAAAATAAATGAACACTAACTCAGTTGTCAGTTATTGTGTGGCCTAAAACAGTCCCAAAATTAAAAATCTCTTGAATCGAGATGTTACAGGGTAGACCATACAATTTCAAATGCATGGCAAACTCTTTTGGGGTTTTATTAGTTCATAGAGATGCATTGGAAACCATTATTAGGATTTATAATTTTTTTTAAAATAAATTTCAATAATAATAATTATACAGGCCAGTTCAGAACTAGAAGCTTCATCACCATCATCACATTTATCATTATCATCATTATCAGTATGCATGCATGGAACATTTTGTTCAGTATCAATTTGCATTTTTAAAACACCATTTCAGGGATTGTCACCCAATTCTGAAAACTATTTCCCACCCCCCCCCCCATGTCATGATTAGACAAAGCACCGGATGTGAGGAAGGTGCCATTTCTGATGGTGTGCCATGTGACTGGAATTGTCAAGAGACTGTAGTGTGCTATCTGACCAGTTCACGTCTGAAGCTGCTGCAATCGCAGCCTTTTGCCGACAGCGTTTGCTGACTAATGGAAATTAAAGTTGTCCACTGCCACAACACAGCAACATCGCCAGGGCAGGTGTTTTACTTTTGCTCCACAGATTGCTGTCTCGTCTTCTCAACATTTCAATAGTAATCTTCGCCTACACTGAAAGCTGCATACAGTCAGATGTACATGCATTTCCTCCTTTATTTCCTCTCACAAAAGCCTGTCTATATATACATTGCTACCACAGTGTCACATTTTTCTTTTAAGTATCAGCATTTTAAAAATGTATTGTTGAACAGAACTCGTGCTAAACAAGATGGGCAGAAACTTGTTTCAGTTTGTTTGACTTATACTGTATATTTGTAATTCATGTATAAATATTGGAAGATTAATTACAATATATTTTTAATAGGTTTTTTTTTTTGTCGTCAATAAACAAAATGTTTGCTGTGAGATCCCTCCACTTGGGAGACACGGACGTTGGATAATGGAAATGTTTTATCTGATGATGATGATGGTGGTGGTAGTAGTAGTAATAATAGTAGCAGTAGTGGTAGCAGCAGCAGCAGCAGCAAAAGCAGCAGTAGTAGTAGTAGTAGTAGTAGTAGTAGTAGTAGTAGTAGTAGTAGTAGTAGTAGTAGTTGTAAAACCTGCCTCTATATAAGCCCTGAAAATAGTTACAATATTCTACAGTTGTGAAATGTTATGTGCTGTTTTGTAAATACTCGTTCACAGCCACATCTCCCTGTACCCACTAACCAGTTCTTCAAGTCAAACATGCTGAGCAAAACCCATTATCAGCTGTTGCAGGATGTCAATGGCAGCCAGTCGATTAAATACATCTACAGCGCAACATCTAACATTCGTACTCTACCCACATTTCCGTTACCGTTTTATTCTATTAATGTTTACTTCTTTTTATTTTTTTTACTTTTTTTTATTTTACTATAAGTATTTTTTTAATCTGTCCAAATCTGCTGTTTTCTTATTAACAAATTCTTGTTTATCTAATAATATTGTTTTGTTTACAGTACTCAATTACCAAAGTGTATTAAAACAAAAGTATATCTATCCAAATATTATTTGCATAAAACATCGGGAATTCAGATCACACAAATTCTTCCAACCCAACGAATATTAAAGCAGCACTGAGGCTTCTCTAGCACTTGGCCTGTCAATGAATCCACTTACAGATGGAATAATAATTTTGATCCGCCAGTAAATGTTGCCAACTGTAGGAGATGCAATGCAAAAAACATGTTCTCATAACTAGCAGGCCTGCAGGCACAGAGTGGGTGGGGCTACTGTACCAACTGTTTAAAGAAATAAACAACTATGCTTCATGTAACCTGTCACATATTTGAGCAAGTGCGTCACTTTTCAATTCCTAACACATTTTCCCACCCAAAATATATAACCCATGCTTACTTGGTTTATCACAGCTGTCTACCATCTCCTCAAAAACAACAAAACAACAATGAACACCAACATATTAACAATGCATTACAAAATTCTAAACATTTTAAAGATTGATTTTAACAATTATCAAAATAATACTGCTGCTGAGATTATTTTATTACATTTATGATTTAATTGACAATAAAGTCACACTAAATATACCAATATTTCTTCTATTATTGTGTGTGGGTATTTTTTTGTTTGTTTTGTTTTAATGTGTGTGGGTTTTGTTTTTTGTTTTTTTAATAGAATACAATACAATACAATACAATACAATACAATACAATGCTATCGGCACTTTTAATTGGTATCAGCAGAATTGTATCAATAACAGAACATAACACAACAATCCAAGAGATGTATTGATTTGTAATCAGGAGAAGACACATAGCAACACAAAAATCAAATGGTAGAAATCATATTTCCACTATCCTAATGAAATAAACTGGTTCTGGTTTTTTAAAAGTAGTAACCTAATATTGTGTATAAAATCCATCTGTCATATGTCAAGTCAAAACAGAAAACCATGAGTGAATTTTTTTTAAAAAGCCGATTATCACAACACACTCACTGGAAAGAAGACCCAGATTTCAAGAATTATACCTCAAGAGTTGTCACCATTTATGGATTTATCTCTTATCTATAAGACTACCAGAAATACAAGAACCACACAGCACACAAGCAATGCATGCAAAGCTATTAAAAACAACACTTGATAGCACAGTCTTAATTTTCAACACTAATGATAATGTTAACACTCACCTCGACAAGGCAACATCAACAGGAAGCAAAGAAGACAGATGGACGAAAGGTGAAGGAGAGAAGGAGACAGTGTAAGACAGACAACAAGACGCTATAGTAACAGGCCAGCCACGACTAGCTGTGACAATGAATTCTATCAACGGTGAGTAGTTCAGGACAAATCCCAATCGTCTATTGGTCTACAGCTGTAAGGTGTGGAAGCTTATTCATTTCTCAACAAGGCCATTCAAGCAGTCAGGCCAACACATGGGGGGAAAAGAGAGCAATAGCCTTCACTAGGGGCAACATCAAGCAACAGGCCTCAAAATACATACTGGATGCGGTTATTGCTGACAAGTGGTTCAATAACATACAGGACCTACCACCAATAGCACAGTCGTTAATAATGAATCTCCAAGAATGTGGGACACTTGTGGGACACTTATTATAAAGCCAGGTAAAAATAAAATTAAAATCATACCATGCAGGCTTAGACTGGCTGGCCTTGGACACACAGGAGAATGTATTTATGGGACGAAAATAGAACCTGCGTTTCAGTCAGGTCAATTAAGTGTGAAAAGAAATGAGGTTAAATATACATAACTTGTGAAATTTTTTAAAAAGGTTAATATTTAAAAAAGTGAGTTTTCAAATGGAGATTTACATTCTGTGCATGTACACACATGTACATGCACACACACACAAGAAGAACATCAACGAAAACAGGAATTGGCTGTTACCACTGCTAATCCAATTAATTAGAATAATTGAAGATTGGTTGGTGAAATTCAAATTCCAACTGATAACTTCTTGTAAGTGATTACAAACACACCATCCAATAAAAAATAGTTATGTTTTTTCTCTGTTAATTTATGTTGAATTTATCTGGTAAAGAATAAGTATCTGGCTTCATTTTAAAACAAAATGCATGACACTATTACCTATTCCTCTCCCCATTCCTACCCAAATAACTGAAACCTTGCAGGTATACCACTAAACACACCTGTTTAGGTGCCAGGTGGAGATTAAAATTTGAGTGAGACACCTGCATCTTCAATGTCACTGTATCTAATTTGTTTTATATATGCACATGCACTTTTCTTTCATTTATTTACACACCTTCTTTTATTACTTTTGCACAAACTACATACTTGAGAAAGTAAAAACCATATAAAAATAAAATAAAAAGTAGCAAACATTTAATGAGTCGCGTGTAACCATGTCAACTGGAGTGCAAACAGTGAGAAAGCAAGGCTGTCCACCCGCCCACTCCACTCGAGTCAGGTATTCTGATCTGGATTATCAAACTGGGTTACAGCTACACTAAACAATTTTTTGAACTACACACACCTGGAGAAACCACCACCAGTACAACAGAAACTGAATTACACTATAAAAACTGGAAAGTACTTACACCTAAATATACTGCTGCTCATTTTATAGTTGTTACTGAATGTGACTAATTTACTTCTGTTTAAGAGACATCGATTGAAATATTCAGGCTTCAAATTTTAATTTTTTCAAGAAAATCTAGTTTTTGATGCAAGATGTTCCATGGAATTTTTTTCAGATTATTACTATTTATAAAAAGCGTACAAATTCCGTTTTATTTGACATATTATACATGTACCAAGTATTGCAACCATGTATTTATCACTTAACTGGCATATATTATGTATAGATTGCATAGAACAAAATGTTAACAGTGTCACATTACTGAATTAGAAGTAAATAATGTTTTGTCACCAGCTGGCAAGTAAACATTTCCTACATTCAACAAATATTGAATAAATTTAATTTAGTGCATACTTTAGTTGTCAAACGTGTTACCACTGTGACAATAACCAAATGTTTCAAGTCTTTAAATTGCGTAATACAATGACACATTAAATTTTTTTTAAAATTAAACCTGTACTTAAAGTTACTACCCTATATCGCTGTGTATTAGCCGACTTTTCAGCTCTACAAATGTCTTCCTGGGGCAGGGTGTCGGCCTATGCACAGAGTTGATAAAATACTTATGTAAAATAATCTGGAAAATGTCAGTAATGGAAATACAACACTATCGGAAATAGGTAATTCAAGCATACAAACATACATTTTTTATTGTTGATTTTTCTTATTTTCCAAGCAATTGCAGTAGGATCCATGCTCCATTATCAGTATTTTTAAATTTATTTTTTGTCATATATTTATCATATATAATGTATATAAATTGCAATCATTTCTCTATTTTAACATGTGCATAAACTTCGACCAAAGTTTTCACACACTGGAAGTGCATCACGTAGCCTTAACTTATTGATTTATTTTTTCACAGCTGAAATTTTAACTGACCATGCCTGGTAATACATATATATTGTTTTCTTCTTCTTCTGTTATTTGCTTGTAATTATTTGAGTTTTTTTGTAAAAATAAATAAGAATAATTAATGCCAAATGTGCAAAAGCACTGACTTCTACAAGATACGAAAGTAGCACTGTGTGTGTTCGGTTCTTTTTATTGAAATATTATTCTATATTAGGTATATTTTTGTAAGATGTTTGTTTTTAAACCTTGATTTGTAATTTGAGTGGTTTAAACACAAATATAGGTGAGTTAAAAATCTACTTTCTGTCGCTAGCGATTTCTAAAGTTATGTCGGCTTATGCGGGCTACAAGTCTTTTTCTACCAGATTTAAAGAGGCAAACTAAGGGGTCAGCTTATACACGAAGTCGGCTAATACACAGATATATGGTATGTTGAGAATATTTTTATTATTTAGAAAAGACAATCCAATCATGTTATGTCAAACTGGCACACTCCACTCCAAATTCATTATGCTACTATAGCTATCTAGGTCACATACAAACGCTCTATGTTACTATTGTTAGTACATGTTCTTTAATGGCCTCACTTAAGGAAAACTGTGAAATTTGTATTTAGCATTTGACAATATCCTGTGATAATAAAGGCTAACAAGTGTAATTCAGGTACTGTAGTGCTTATTACTAACCATTTTAAAACATGGTAAATTGACAATGTAATTTTAACTAAGATAAAAAAACAAACAAAAAACATTACAGACTGCAGAACACCACTTCTGACTCAGAAATAGTCATGCACAAACCAAGATCACCAAAATTAATAATAAAAATGGTACTTGTCCATACATTTAGTTCTGCTTGTTTTACATTTAAGAGTCCAATATTTAAAGTATTATCTGAATAGGTAAGTGTATCACACACTGATGTTTAATGTCAAGGCCATCTAGGAGACATTAATATTGATAGATAATGGCATTATTTGTTTCTGAAATATATTTTAGACAGCAGTTTATAAAATATTTATCCCAGTAACTGTGTATTAGCTCCCTGTGACAAGTTACAATCATAAACCACAAATCTATATACACATATACCTCACAAAAAATGGAAAGAACTTGACAGCAATATTATTATCTTATCGGAAAGCTAATATATTTGCTATACAGATTAAAACAATGAACTGTAACAAAAGAAATGAATACTGCACAGAGATAATACTATTACATTATAGATTTTTTTTTTATGGAGTACGTTTCCATTTTTCATGATTATCAATACTCACTGGATTCACGTAATAATGCTATAGTATAGGTAATGTTATGCTGATAAACAAATGCTTACACTGTATCTACAATGTGAATATAAGCGGTTTCTATGGCAACAAGTAGATGTACAAGTCAGATACAGACAGGCAGGCAAGACAAAATCTATACTGCTTAAATATTCATTAATAACAATAAATATAATGACAGCCATTGGAATTCATGTGGGGCAGGGTGGTGGTTTCCACAATTTTAAAACAAATCCATTGTTACATGTATCACTAGAACAACTGAACTTACTTAGCTCATTTTCAAAACAGAAGCACTGATATAATATATTTAATGATTCACTAAACACTTTTCTATTAATGGTTATACTGGCATCAGAAACATTTATAATTACAAAAATCCGTAGTGGAAACTTGACAGGGATCGATCTTCGATCCATCATGTGTCAGGCAGGTGCATTCAATACAGGTAGTCAACAGTTCTTGTATCATTAAAAAACTATACAATGCAGTAATTATATCATGGGCAGAGCCTGGGACCCTTGGTTTGTTAACCATTTGTCCAAAAACAGTAAATATTCTAATCGATTTTCTTACAGAATATTTTTCATAATTTATGTTGGAATTGGTTATTGTGTTTTGACTACTGAGGAGTGTAGCACTGGTTGTAACAAGAAATAGCTCAATGGGTCCATTAGACAGGTTTGATCCTATGACCAGTAGCAACATGAGCAGCCAGTCAGTCTATCATTGAGCTACATTTCCGCTCTCCAAATTCATATTATTGTAATGTACTACAGCATTAAACAAATTATTTTTTTGTTTTTGTTTGTTTTTAAAATAGAAATATACAACTATTATTAACAATTGACATTAAAGACCTGCTAAAATGTAATCATTTCTTGTTCTGATTACATAGTAAGTTACATTTGTTAAGACAAACACCACAAATTTAAACAATTATTTTGGCCATGAAGCTATGTTGTAAAGGTCAGTAGGCATTTTTACTTGATTAACAGTATTTATGTTTTCATTTATCCAATTAACACCAATTCTGCTTTATACAGTAATAATAAGAGCCCTGCCCTTTTAGAACTGGAAAAGAGAAAAATATTTGCTAATGACACTTAAATTAAGATTATTTATTATTTAAAATATAATTTTTTGTGATGAACAAAAACATTTTCCACATGTAAAAAAACCACACAAATATTCCTGTAATGCTAGTGGATAAAAATTTTAATTAAAATATCTGTAATAGTATGAGCATCATCATCAATGTTTTTGTTTTAAAAAAACGAACTACTATGTACTAAATTATTAAATATACTAAATGTACTAAATATTTTGCCGCACGATATCTTTTATATGCATTTAACTACAAACGGGAGGGAAATGAGAGAGAGAGAGAGAGAGAGAGAGAGAGAGAGAGAGAGAGAGAGAAATGATCAGCAGCAAATGATCTCATGGACAGGATAGCATATACCACAAGCTTTATTACATCAGTTGTGGAGCACTAGTTGGGACAAGAAACAGCTTTATATTCAGGTGGGATTGATCCAACAACTGACCACACTGTGTGAATGCTATTACTGAGCTACATCCGATCCGAAGTCATGGGACAATAATGATTGATACAATAGCACCACCTTTCAAACAATGGGCAAACACCTGACTGACTGAGCTACATTTAGACAGTTTCTAAATAACATTTTCTGTTAAGGTTGCTGTACTTCATGTTAAGTATTATAGATGAAACTTCTTGGAGAGTTTCATTATTACACTGCAATGTTAACAACACCTGTTGCCAACAACACGGCCTACTAGATCAATGGTGGACTCCACACCAACAATTGTCTGCACAAAGTAACAGATGAATTTTGATCATGTGCAAACAAAACTATTCACCTGCATAATTTTTCCTTTCCAGATGTTTCCATTAAATCTACATGAAAAACAGAGGGATGAAATTTTTTTTTTTTTTAATATGCATCTTTTTTCAATCTTTTTTTAAAATTCCTTTTCTTTACTTTTCTTTCTTCTTTTTTATTTGAGG
>JAUTBW010015787.1:0-11670 GCA_032361425.1 Peltospira smaragdina
AGACTGTAAAAAATGACAACTGTACTCAGACTACAAAATTTATATATTTTTTAAAGTACTTCCCCAACTATGACTTTGATCAGGGTATGGCACGGTAATAATAATAATAATAATAATAATAATAATAATAATAATAATAATAATAATAATAATACAAAGAAGTTAAATTATTATTAGTAGGTATGTAAATTGTAAAGTGAACAGATTTTAGTTTTGTTAATACAGGGTATAATCTACCAAGTATATATACACCACTTGCCAGTTTGCCATATAAGGACATCGAGCCCATTCGAGGTAATTTTTGCATTCGAGTTATCGCCCCTTTTTTTCAATAAACACATGCAAAGCAGACGAAACTAACATGAATTTTTTCTTCAAAGCTAAATACGATTTCAGTGCACATGAACTCCACAATTGAAAGGTCTTTAATGATACATTATTTAAATTAGCTACTATTAAAATTTCAAGCTATTTGAAGAAGTAGAACACCCAACCGAGAGGGTTTTATAACAACCATTTAACACGTAAGAGATGCCCCTTTTACGATCTTAGTCGAAAATCTGGGTACTTTGTTTTATTTTTTAGATATTTCAAGATGAAGGACGAAACTGGCAAGTGGTGTATTCCCAGTCTGATATAGAATTATTCCCAATTATAAATTTTTCAATGCCACACACACCGTATAATTAAGTTTCTTCAATGCAGGTTTGTTTTAATGCCACTTTCCATTAATTCCTCCGATCACCTGCTCTTGGAAAATTATAAAAACCTATACTAGATACATTTACAAAGTGGTATGTGCAAAATGAGGCACATCTTGTCAGTTTTTGTTATTTCAATCAGCTATATCATCAAACTGTTCATTGAGACAACATGCGTTTCAATGCACCCATTCATTTTGTCTGCCAATCAGGCTATTTTTAGATCGCGTATCACATGACTGTGACATCACCCGTCAATCTGTCAATATATATTACTTTTTTTATTTGGCCAATTTTATTTTTTAAAAATTATTTAACATTCTTAATATTTGGGCTAGAATGTAATAATAGTGTGCAAGTGAAAATGTATTTATTTCCAGGTGGCAAGTGAAAAATATTTAAATCCTAGAAGTACTCAAGTAGATGGCCTATAGTCGTGGATTAGCCTGGTTTACTGGCATACTCAGATAAAGTACTTTAAGTAGTGCAATGCAGAAATCACCAACACTGCACTAGATACAATTTGTCACTGGAGGTTTGATTCAGTGGTTTAACAATGGCCCACTGCTCATTTGTTAACCTTTAGCATTCATCGTTTTTGCATGCCGGGCCCTTACATGTCTACTGACTTGATACACTGTCAACACATGAATGACAATGGGTGAATGGCTTGAAAGGGGTTAAATGGCCGCACAAAGCACGTTTACGGCGCGTTTGACTGGTTTCGTGGCTTCTGTATGACTTTCAAACATGTGGACAGTAATAATTCATAACACTATTTTATTACAGGAAATGATTTACGACATTTAAAAATATATTATTATTATTTGTTTAATTTTTTTTAATTACCTATCGGATGCAGAACTGGCAATGCTTGGCGCTTCGAACTTAAAAATAGCTTCCGACATGTTTTTCTTTTGACATATTCGCAGTGAATACTTTAAATTAAATAATTTGTTTAAAATTTGAAAAAATCTACCTTTTCCTATCGAAGATTATTAATGATTACATATCTGAGAAAATTGTTCTAAATAACAATTAAAACCGTTATTTTATTTTATGTTAATTTTCTGTACGTCCGCAGTTAAAGTTTTCTTGTTCTTGATTGATCAATGCAGAATCAGCAGACGAATCGTACCATGATTTGTGTGAGATTCGTCATGTAGCTGTTAAGTTTGTTTAGCGATGCTGTTATTTGTCTTAGTAGATGCATGACACTGCTATGTAGTTGTACAGGTTAGTACTTTCTTTGCAAAATATTGGTGTAAATGCTCGTGAACTGACAAAATACGATGCTCTGATGTAGCAAACTGCGACGAGTCAGTTTTTTGTGGTTTCATTTTCATTTTAAATAGGCCTATCAGCCCTATGTCAGCTGAATAAAACAGTTAAGGATTATACTTGATTGACAGTGTGAAAACCTAATTGCATTGGTGTTTACATAGGTTTCGCACGCATCGTGGAAAGCCCTGGAAAGTACTTAAAAAATATACTGACCCAGGAAAGTGCTTAAATGTCCTGGAGAAATCAATTGACCTGGAAAGTCCTGGAAATATTTTTCAAAACTTATATCGCTAAAATGCGTTTCCCGGTATATCTCATTCGTACTCGCTATTTTACAACACGTTTACTAGGAATCTGCGTATGCATGAACCGCTACCTAGCAGTGAGAGTATTATATCTCCGTCGGTCCGGAAACTGTTACACTAGTGAAACAATGACTACAACACAACTGATTATAATTACACAGTCAGTTTAATTATTTGAAATATAACCTTATTCAATTAACTGCAAAAATCAATTAATAAAATCTTTAAAATCATAACAATTCAATCTGCTGACAGATGAAATCGATACGACGCTCAAATGTTAGTTAAATTTGTTAACATGTCTACTTCCAGTAGCGCAAAAAGCACTGAAAGCAGACATGACAGTGACAGAATATTTCGCTGGTGACAAGTACTGATCATTTAGATGTAGGTTGTTACTATTATAGTATATTATTTTTAATCGTTACTAATGAAATAATGATCGCATATAATGCAATACCATAATTTTGTTTCTAAAATACAATTTTATTGGATTTTTTCTCATTTTATCGGTAGTATACTAGTAAATACATTCTGGTTCAGAAATATTTTGTTATCAAAATTCATATAATTATGAGCAGATATGTAATAAACAAGCTGTATGTAAAATTAGTATGATTTCTGACCTAAGACGGCTTTTGACCGATAGGGGTATATTCAGAAATCTTTGCTCCCAAAATCAAAGATGATGGGACAAACAGATAAAAATAAACTTTTTAAAGGTTGAATGATAGCACTGTAAATTTATGGAATTTACATACAATAATTTACAGTTTCAAAATGCATAAGGGGCACAACATAAAAACGTACCCAAATAAGCATCAGTTGTTGTTGACAGGTTAGAATATACAAAGATTTCTGTCGTCTGATGTTTAGAAAGTGACGTGACACACATATTTCCCGCTAAAAGTTAATCACGATTCACAGGTACACTTTTAAAAAGAATCCCGCACTTGGGGATAGTTGTGCAAAATTCTACTTCCAACCACATACGGATTTCGTTCTCGGAAAGACATTTAAAAAAAATGATTTGAAAATGTTTTTGTTGATTTCATTAATACAATAATAAAGGTAAAATATTATTTACTGTGGGGTTACAATGCGCACGCATAGAAGCATTTTCCTTTTAATATACCAGACAATAAGTCCTTCAGGATAAATAATAAAACTGAACATTACTGTACCTGCGATCCCCACAGTTAATTCTGTCGCCATGTGTTATCCCTAGTGGGAAGGTAAGTTGCCGTAATATTGTTTAATTTCAACAGCAAACTCACAACTTGTGTCAAATCAGTGACTTGTTTATTGTCGTAGTAACTTAGCTATCATAGCCTGTCACCCTTTCTTAGTCTAGGATAAAATTCTGTGTTTGAGCAGAGTCGCACAGCCTTCCAAGCAATGAGCACTGTGTAATCAGTTTACCGAAAATGCTAACATGTTACGTCATTAGTGACATATTTCTTTGATACCAACACATCAGTTATTATTTCATTAAAATAATAAAACTAAATGAGTTAAAAAAATTAAATAAAAATCAGTAAGTTTAATTGATGAATGAACAACAACAACAGAAACATGATAGGGCTGATAAAAACCCACCACTACTAACGAACACATGCAGTTCACATTCTTATGTTAGCTATTTTCCAATGACATAGATTCAAATTTAGATTACCATTGCCAATATCAACTTTGTAACACTGTGTTTGATGCTGGCCAACTTTCCTCCAGTCTGCGTTTTAAGCGTGCATTGCATAAACTAATTTAAACATGTAATTCTTTTTTTAAAAACACATTTAAATGTCAGATGAGTGTAATGACAGTCAGAATAGATTATTTTTATCACTGTTAATTTTTTCTTTTTATAAATTTACCTGTATAACAAAAAAAAAAAAAAAAAAATGTATATTCTGTGAAAAGAAACAAATATGTACAATCTCTTGTCATTGCATTCAGCATTTGACTTTCTTCAAATACAAAATAAATAAATTTAGTTGTACACTTAAGTCAGTGAACTGCAGAAACATTTATAAGGTAAAATAAATTACGATTTCAAGAAAAACGCAATTAAAGTTTAGAAATTTATTGTGAATGTGTATGTACAAATTTTCATCTAAAATAAACACATTTAGAAGTGTTAAAAAAGCAAAAACAAACACACAAAAACAACACCACAGTTTGCAGGCACTTTCTACATATATATTTTTCTACCAGTTTTCAATTTAGTTGTATATCACAATACCCTAAACTCTATTTTTCTGTTTTGGTAAATGATATTAAACATTGGTTATTGTAAAAACATAACCATAATAAGCATCAATTGTTGTTGCCAGGTCAGAATGTATTGTGGGTTTTTAAGTAGATTGAAAAGGAAGAGATATAGCTAGTACTACTTGGCATAACTGTATGACCCTTTATTTTGTGTTGGTGACCATAATCACAAATATTGTAGTCTGGAACTGTTAGTGTTCCCTATTTCAGTGTGGTTGAAATCATTTATACTTAAGATCTGCTTTGTTATCGAATATGGTATTATGGAATGTGCATTTTCTAGGCAAAAAACTTAAATTCAAGACATTTTAATTATTAATACACCGTACTGTTTTGTTTTTTTCCCAGGTTTAACTTGAATTGATTTTGATGCAAAACAAGATAAATGGAGCTTTTGTCTGATTCTGGATATTTGCTGCCGTGGGTAGTAGGTGTGGCTATTACTGGTCTGGCTATACTGTGGTGGAGGAAAATGTCCAAGGTTTGTGTAAATATAACATTAATATTTTAAATACACTTGTAAGGACCGAAATAAAATTTTTTTGATTGGGAGGCAAATGTCTGAATTTGAGAAGCACTTCTAGAGTACAGGTGTTGCTGTTATTTTACACTTATTTTATTAAACCTATACAAAATAAAAGTCCGAACAAATTATGTACCTGGTTTATATGTTTATTACCCTGAGACAGTGACAGATTATAGAATGTCAATATCACTTTCAGTCTGAATGCGGCCATGATTGTAATAAGTTCTAAAGTAGCTTGGTTGATGATAGTCTCTAAAATTGTAGTCGTTTTTTTAAGTCGCGACACTCAAAACTTTTTGGCTGATTCCATTGACAAATAAGCTTAAGTTCAACCAGTAGCTGTTTCCTAATGTTGGCTACATGTTAAACCGAATGGCTCAGGATGTTTTCTTTGCTTGCTGTCGCTGAACTTAGATTTGAAAAACTGTAATTGGCCGACGTGATCCTAATCATTCAGAATGAGTTTCGAGAATGTTGTTGGTAGAGAATTCTGCCATGATTGGTGTGGGCACCAACGTAACAGGGCTGCGTCTATGATATCGATACAAATATAGCAATATTTTAAATATTTTAAGTTATTCATTTGAAATGCAGAAAACATGCGATAAATGCAAATTTTGGGATACACCGGAAACAAATTAAATAACCCAGATGGAAAGCAAAACCTGCTTGTTAAACAGTTTTTTGGAAAGCATTTTGTGCGCTTTGAGTGGCATTTGCCGTCTGTCGTCTGCCAAATTCGAGCCTTGACTTCTAGTATTGTCAAAATGTACATCTGTACAGCATAGTTATTTGTGGTGCAGTGCTTAAGAGAAACTAACTGAAATTGACTTAAAATGCAGACGTTTCTGTGCATAGTCCTGTTAGCCAAACTATCTTTATTATCTAACAAGTCCTATGCTTTTGTTTTGTCTTTCAGTATCCTCATGGTCAAGCCAGTCATTCATTCTCTAGTAGCGAGCCAGAAATTATCATCATTGGGTCAGGAGTGCTTGGTTCAACTATGGGTACAGTGCTTGCCCGAGATGGACGACGTGTCACAATCATTGAGAGAGATCTTAAAGAGCCTGATAGAATTGTTGGGGAGTTGTTGCAACCTGGAGGTCTACAGGCATTGAAAAAGCTAGGTTTAGGAGGTTTGTGTTTACTTTGCGTCATGATTTAACCAGGATTTAAGTGTTGCATGTTTGTATTTTTGTTCTAATGCAGCCATTTGAATATGTTTTGTAAACTCTGGACCACTGATCAGTTTAAAACAAGAGTTGTAGGCCTATTTATATTTATTTTATTATTTAGTTACAGAAGCCTTTAAAACTGTAATATCACACATTTACAAGAAATTTATTTTTTCTGGACAATGATTATAGGTGGAAAATATTTTCTTAATAAATCTCATTTTGGTTTCACCAAAGTTGTTTTAAAGTTATATTGTCGATTTACCATGTTTTTAAATCCTGTTTATTAATACAACCTACAAGCACAATGGTGCCTTCGCTATCAAGGGATATCACCAAACACTAAATACAAATTTTGCCATTTTGTTTAATCAACTCGGACTAAAATAGTTACATCTGTTCCATTTTTAACTGCTGGTGCTTGCTTCAGGTGTCTGTTCATTTGAAGAGATTTTATGTTGCATTATCAAATGCCGCGGAACTATTATTTATGTCGAAAACATGCAGACCCATCTAGTTAAGTGTGTTTTTGGTGAAGAGGATATATTAAAAATGAAATTTATTTACATGATATATAAATATTTGGCAGTTGGTTGTTTGCAGCTTACAATTATGCACATTATATTACAGATGAGAAAGAAAAAAAGAGTACTATTTGTTAATATTGCCTGAGTCAATGGATTTGACGATATATATGTGGAAATATGTTAATACACAACAAAACAGTAAATTCAAGGCGGGTTTCCCCGTGAAAGAAAATGTACTAACATAGAGTCTTTGTATGTGACCTAGATAGCGATAGTAGCAAAATGAATCTGGAGTGGATTATGCCAGTTAGACATAAAATGACAGGATTGTCTTTTCTATTTGTTTAAATAATGAAAACATTCTCAACATAATAGCTTTAATTAAACCATGGTGGATGGAATTACAGTATGTTAAATCACAGTAATCCAAATAGTCATTATTGTTTTTTGATTAGAGACTGTCACCATAAATAAATTTATAAATGACTATATG
The DNA here is from genome assembly GCA_032361425.1 of Peltospira smaragdina. Classification (NCBI taxonomy): domain Eukaryota; kingdom Metazoa; phylum Mollusca; class Gastropoda; order Neomphalida; family Peltospiridae; genus Peltospira; species Peltospira smaragdina. Next base: position 7,283 of record JAUTBW010015787.1, read on the forward strand.
AGAAAAAAATTTTTGTACAAATGAAAGGCATATAAATTCAAGTACTAACTATGACAATATTAAAATTTTCTCATTAACATGACTTCTACCTTACATTTCATTTTTAAAATGCATACATACAAATAAAGAATATTTAAAAAAACAAAACAAAAAATTATGTAATAGCCACTGGGGATTTTTCTACTGGTAGTGTTTCCTGATACCAATATAATCATTAAAAAAAATTGGGGAGTGTGTCATTAAATAAAACAATGTCAAAAGAGCCATTTTTAAAATAAACTAATTGCATATACAGGTTTACTGCCTAATTTGTTGGAATACAGCAATGATAGATGCAAGTAGTAAATACATCTCCTTTATAGTTTCTTTATGATTGTAGACTGCGTTGAAGGGTTTGATGCTCACAAAATGAAGGGGTATGTCATACACGACACAGAAACTGGATCTAAGGTTCATATCCCCTATCCCAAAGATGAGAACAGCTCCACGTTCACAGGTTGTGCTTTTCACCATGGAAGGTTCATCATGGCTCTGAGAGATGCTGCTAGAAATGAGAAAAAGTAAGAATTAGTTTAGTTACAGTAGCCACTTACAGTTTCACATAATGAATTTAAATATTCACTTGAATAAAATATCGGTTTAAAATCTTTGGATACATTTCAAATGGTAGTATACTATCCTGTTAGTGTTAGTGGAAATAATTCATACAGGGTGCATTCTTTTTTAATATTTGCATTAGACTAAATTATATAGATGTGTAGTACGATACATGAGTCTAAATGTGTTTATAAAATAATTTCAGGTTAGTAGATAAAAAAAAATGATGTTATGTAGTTAGTTAAGATAAATTAAAGTTTCTTATGATCCACCTTAGTATATTTTTTCCTGATTAATGAATACTTCTCATTTCAGTGTGACATACATTGAAGGAACAGCCAGTAAGCTAATAGAAGATAATGGAATAGTTGTTGGTGTGCAATACAGAGAAAAGGAATCGGACAAGTTAAAGGTAAAACGTTAGTACAGGTTTTTGGAGGGTCTTTTAAGCAAATGTATTTTTGTAATTTTAATTTGAAGCAGTATTATAGATTTTAATGTAGTATCCCTGCCTTACCTGTAATGAGCTTATATATAGCTGAGTTCTAATAATGAACTATTTTCAGATTTCTGTTTATAGTTTTCTACCCCAAGACATTCACATTTGTTGTCATATTAATATTCTAAAATGTGTAATGCATTTTTTTTTTCCTTTAACATTAGAAGCTCCGGATGCTATTAGTTTAACCTTAAATTTATTTACTGCTTCCATCACTAATGTAAAAACACTTTGTCACAGCCCAACTGAGTTGAAAATTTCAAAATAATGTAATGGTCTGTGTTACAGGAAGTGTTTGCCCCTCTCACCATTGTTGCCGATGGCTGTTTTTCTAAGTTCCGCAAAGAGCTTGTTGGCGAGACAGTGAAGGTAACATCACACTTTGTTGGCACGTTAATGAAGGATTGCCCGCAGATCAAGGACAATCATGCAGAGCTGGTTCTGGCAGAGCCAAGTCCAGTTCTTATTTATCAGATCTCGTCCGATCTGACGCGAGTTCTCGTTGACATCAAGGGAGGAATGCCCAAAGATCTAAAAGGATACTTGTTGGAGAAAGTTGCTCCTCAGCTTCCAGGTAATTTTAATGCATAGCTGAATTTTAAGCCTTTCTAATTGATATTGTAGACCATTGCCAGTTTTTATTTAAAATATAGATTACACCATATAACTGCAGTTAAAATATATATAGTGTACATTTAAGTATCAATTTCCTTTCATTTTATTTTTACTGCAGTATAGATCTAGTTGGGAAGCCAAAAAATGTGACATGATTTGTACATTTCTCACTATAATTGCTCCCAAACTAAGCTGCATCAGGGCATTTTTATAGCACTAGATCGTATACAAAATTAAACTATTTCTAACGCTGATATAACCGTTAATAGAAATGTGTTGAGTGCATCATTAAATAAAGAGTACTTTCTTTTAATTTAAGCTGGATCAATGAATCATTGATTAATTATGAATTTACCTGAATATTCATCTTAGAGCTTATTGTTTTTTATATATTTTAACATTTTATAAAGCTTCAATTTATAATTTAAAAAATTAAAAAATTAAATGTACTATTTCAGATTTTTTGGGTTTTATTTTGTAACTGTACTGAATCGGTGATAATCAGGGCAGTGAATTCTAATAAAAGCCTTGTTAATTTTTTAGAGCATATACAAGAGCCATTCAGAGATGCTGTAGTGAATGGCCGGGTGCGTACGATGCCAAACAGCTTCCTGCCTGCAGCTCCGTTGGAACGACCCGGTGTTCTGATTCTCGGCGATGCCATGAACATGAGACACCCACTGACAGGAGGCGGGATGAGTGTCGTCTTCAACGATGCCATCATCCTGAAGGATTTGATGAAATCTGTTGATGATCTCTCAAACTATGACCAGACGATGAAGATGATGCGACAGTTCCATTGGAAACGGAAAAATAACCACTCGTTTGTGGTGAACATTTTGGCCCAAGCTCTCTATGAACTCTTTGCAGCTAAGGATGGTAGGTGGAATTAAGGGGATTGTAATTGATCACATTTATATTTTATAGGGTTTTTAGTTTGCAACATAGTCGTGAATGTGTGCACTGTCCATTAAGTCCTCCAAGAGTGTATGACAGGGCTTGAAACTCATCTGAAAATATAGTGTCCCAAAATTGGCCCAAATCTAATTTTTGGGACGACTAAAGTTGTTATTTATCAAGATTAAAGTGGACTAGATAGGAACTTGGTTGCATTTGGTGAGCTGGCGACTGGCAAGTTCAAGCACTGGTATGAACTGGTAGCTTTTAATATTTAAGTCCTCATTTAATATTTCTTAAAATAGTGCACTACTGATGGCTGACAATGTTATTTATCATCTTGTTACCCAAAGTTATTAGATTGTAACAGCGAGCTCTTCATTTGAGGTGAATAATCACTTTCAGTTACTGACCCATCTCTAACTATTTTCAGTTGTAAAAATAGTAACGTGTGTAGATACGAATGTTGTGTTTGTTTTACAGAGTACTTGCATCGACTGAAAAGAGCCTGCTTTGCTTATTTTCAACTTGGTGGTGAATGTGTAGATGGACCAGTTGGACTTCTTTCAGTGTGAGTTTGTCTAGGTATCTTCTGATGTGAAGATTACTTAATTGTTGTAAAGTTAATAATCATTAAAACCTCTTAGTGAATTTTCTGTGACTAGGTTTAGCAGCTGCTGAGATAGGACTAATTATTTAAGAGACACTGATATGTTATAATATGAAGAACCATAAATAATGGTAATAATAATTCAATTTTAACAATTTTAATGTTGTCCTGGTATTTTTTTAATAAGGACAGCACTTTCACAACATCTGTAGAAAACAATATTTTTTTCAGTGTTTCACATATATTTTTAACGTCAATATTTTTTAAATCATAATAAAGTATAATATTTACATAACTAATTTGTGATTTTACAGCATTTTTGTTTTTGTTTTATTTCAGAATGAAACCTAAACCACACATATTGATTGGACATTTCTTTGCTGTGGCCCTGTATGCTATGTTCTGTGTTTACAAAAGTGAACCTTGGTGGGCAATACACAGGGTGGTGTTTTTGTCATCAATGATTTTCCTTCGTGCCTGTGGTGTGATTGTTCCTCTGATATGGACAGAATGCAAGCAGCTTATTGCATAAACGCTGAATAAGAACTACTTGTGAGTTCTTGTTATCAATCTACATAGAAGCATTAGTGATATAAACACAACCATTGCAGCCGCAGAATAATGGTATAACTATGGTTTTGAAAAATAAGTCTAGTTGACTTCTAATGTGAGATACGTCATTTAGTTTTTATCAGTTCATATTTTTGTCATGTTTTATTGTGCTCTTTAACTTTAGAAGTGATCTTGTCTTGCTTTGTTTTAATTTAGTCATGGTTTAAGTCCTTATGCATTTCTCTTTCTTTCTCTCCCTCTCTCTCTCTCTCTCTCTATTTATTTATCTATCTCTCTCTCCAGTAATTTTAATAAAATAATCCAGATGTACATGTGTATATTGCAGTATGATGTTCTCTTATCATTCTAGAATTATTTTGTTTAATACATTACTCAGGTAGCACTTGTTTCTATATTTAACCATTTCATTTACTATTTAATTACATTGTTTGTATTTATATATATATATATATATATTTTTTTTTTTTTACTTAAATATTTATTTTGGTGTGATTATAAAATTACAGTAGATAAACCAGTATGTGTGGCTTATTTGGTAGTGGATAAAGCAGGTATTTGTCTTCCTCTTGAATGTAAATATATTTATATATATATATA
>JAUTBW010015898.1:0-11668 GCA_032361425.1 Peltospira smaragdina
CAGAGTTCTCATTCACGTCGACAAGTGCACGCACAATTTCCTCGTCAGACACAAGCTCCAGCACGCCTGTGTCGGGGTTCAATTTGACCTTCGACCCCATTGTGAGGAAGCCATTCGCCAGCGCGTCCCGGATAGACATCTTGTGGTCGTTCGGGGCAACAAAGCTGGTGCTCCTCGGATTAACCTTTCCATTGTCAATGAGGTCCTTTAAGGTCGTTGTTGTGTCGACGTATTTCTCGGGGTCAATCTGTGGGGTTATGAGTCCACTAGCTATTGCCTGCTCTATTGTCATCGCCTGACCCGACACATTGCTGATGACCTTTCCTGACTTGGGGTCAAACTTGCCTCTGTCCATAAACGACCCTAATCTGGTGACATTTCCTGTTTCGTTGTCAACAAAGTACACATAATCTGGATTCCAGACTCCTTTTGTCTGCGCCACATCCACCGGCAGGGATTCCTTGGTATCCACAGAGACGTATTTGCCTGAATGTGGGTCAAGCTGCTGAGCGCCAATGGCTTCGTGCAGTGACAGTTTGTCGAGTGCAGAGAAAATCGCGATGGCCGTCTGAGGTTCCACTTGGTCACATTTCACCGCCACCTGCAGCGGAACGAGGTCACTGCTTTTCTCATTTGCATATGCAACCATTGGAATATTCAACGCACCCGTCAACACTGCTTCCTCCACCGAAAGTAGGTCATCAGAGGTCGCGACTTTGATCCCTTTAATATTGGTGTCCATGACCCCACGTAATTTGTGCAATGTTTCTGCATGCTCGGCAATGCTTGACGCGTTGATGTACGGAGAAATCTGACTCGAATGTACGGCTTCACTCACCGACAACTCCTCCCCAGTGTCTTGCTTTACGATCTTCCCCGTTGCCAGGTTACAGCGGCCATGTTTGCTAGCGGCCGCGAGACTGGTGACCCGCTGTGCGGCCTGGTCATAGAAGAAGGTCGTGTGGGGGTCAATGATGTCCTGGCTGACGGCAGCCTGCAATGACATTGTCAGCCCTGTGACATCATCAGTCACCAGCCCAGTGTCAGCATCAAACTGGCCGCGATCCATCAGCTCGCCAACGCTCGACTCTGCGTACGTCTTCAGGATCTGTTTGAGCACGTACGGCTCCATCAGCCCACGCGCCGTTGCTTCCTCTAGTGGCAGGATCTCCCCGTCCAGAGTGTCATACTCAGCAGTGGCAAAGTTTATTATCCCTTTCTCATACGCCTCCTCAATTGTTAACGAGTTTTTTGACTTGGGGTCTTTGATTCCTTTGGTTGTCACATCAATCTTGTCCTTCAACTTACTGAACAGCTTGTCGTTGGGGTCAAGCCTCAGGCTGGTCTCAGCACCATCAACAGAATCCAGGTCCGCTGGCAGGAATTTTTGCTTTTTCACTTGCAGCTCCTGAAAGCGTAGAACACTTCCGTCGTCTTTGTCCCGGGTCGGGTCAAATGGCCTCCCTTTGATCAGACCTCGTTTGATTGCGTCTGTGATTGACATGACCTCTCCGGTGACTGGGTCGCGGTACACTCCACTGACTGGGTCGATGATCCCATCCTGTATTGCTCGCCTCAGGGAGATCTCTTCGCCGGTGGTGGGGTCGAGCACCCCGCTAATGGTAAACGCGACATCCTCCAGCTCTATGGACGTGAAGACGCCGTTCTCCTCTCCATCGCCCACTGCAGCAGCATCCGCAATCAGAAACCCGCTCTTTATCGCGTCCAGTAACGACATCTCCTCCCCCGTGACGGGGTTCCGAAACTTCCCTGTTTTGGGGTCAATCAGCCCGGCTGCTATCGCCTCCTTCACACTGACCCAGTCTCCCGTGCGTGGGTCAATGACCCCGGTGATGGGGATCTTTTTGAGGTCCATGCAGGTCTGTAGCCCCGCCACGCCGTTGTGGTTGATGTCGCCGTTGGCCAAATGGTCACGATATTCGACCAGAACGTAACCCAGGTTGATGGCCTCCGGGATCGACACGCAGTACCCTGTGTCAGGGTTGTGGTATGTGCCGTGCCGCGTGTTCAGGATTCCCTTGGCAACAGCCTGCGAGGGGCTGATGACCTTGTCACTACGGGGGTCAAGGACCCCGGTGATGACAAATGACCTGACCTCGGTGACCTCTGTCGTTTCGGAGAAAAGGTCATTGTCGAACTCCTTGCTGACAGGTTTCTCCTTCACGGCCCGTTTCCTCCGCGGCGGGGCTAGAGGTTTCTTGCCCTTGTGTCGCTCGTGGATGTAGATCTCCGCGGTAACCGTCGTTAGGTGGCTCTCTTTGGTTGTCATGTCAATATCAACAACTGGCAAGGCTCTGTAATAACAATATAAACACATGAGTAAAAAGCTAATTTATTACCTATTCTCTATAACATAATGGCTAAGACCTTAGACAATGACTGGTGGATCCACACCCGAGAGACACAGAGGGAGAATATAAAGGTACACTTAAAACACTTATTTATGTTATATTTTATTTAAGGTTATAATGGTAGCATATATACGATTAAGGACCATTCTGATTTGTATATGCACCACCTTATAACAGGACAGCCCATACCACAGGCTTTATTACATCAGTTGTGGAGTACTGGCTGAACTAGAAATAGTCTCTAACCAACTATGTCTTCTTTTCTATAACAACAGTTGAACCATGAGAACACCAGAATCATAACTATTTTAGTTGTATGCAACAAGTTGTTTGGGAATTGTAACGATTAGAACATGTTCTATTTTCACACAACAAATTGTAAGCTCTTGACCAGTCAAATCCATTGAAATGTTTATGTAAAGCAAATTCTTTTCAAATTTTCCTTAAACATGACAACAGTAACACCAGTGTCTCAGTTTCTCTCGAAGAATGCATGATGACCTTGGCAAAATTTTAATTTTATTCACACAATTTCAAATTGTATGCAACACCGACAGTTGAATCGTTGCAATTTTTTTCTTATCGACAAATCGCATGCAACATGTTGTTACAACATATTACAGCACGCGAATGCCCCTTAATAAAAACAATTAAGATTTATTAACAGACTTTACTGCAATAAAAATTAATAATTTGTCACAAGTGTTTTTATTATGTAAAATATCAACTATGTTTCACTTATTCAATATTGTTGTGAACTCTGTTAATGATTTGACTGACCGTTCAAAGTATGCATTTGAGGTAAACGTTGGAGGGTTGTCGACGTCGGTGACCACCAGGTGTTCCTCTCCCAGCTGCAATGAGATGTCTTTGCGGAAAGTCTTGTAGTACGTCAACAGTTCCTGTAATACACAATAATAATAATAATTTATTACCTACAAGGTACGGCATAACGAGTGACATATTTATCATAGAATTTCCCTTGTGGTTAATAACAAAATCTTATGTCCTCTTACAAATGATTGGCTGTCATTACAGTACACCACCTCATTCTGATTGACTGTTATTAAAGTACACATTCTGATTGGCTGGTAATTACGTAATTCTGGTCAAGTTTGATCGTCCCGACGTCATGGCATTCAGAAGACTCGCTGTTTATATAAGTTGTAAACATCAACTAGAATGTTTAATTGGCAGGACATTTTTATTGTAATAAATAGAATATTACATTTGTGTCCACAACAGACGATATTTATGACACCCGTACCTAAACTATCACCTTGCTCTTGCTCTGTAAATATGATCATTTAGGTACTCATGTCATAAATATTGTCTGTCATGGATATTCATATAATATCCTTTATTTATTTATTTTTTAACAATGCACTATTGTTATATCAGCATCGGAAATATCTCAATTACCAGTAGAAAAAGCCCTAGTGGCTATCTGACAAGGATTGATCACAGGTCGACAGCGTGGCAACCAACTGCATACACCACTAGGCTATCGAGGCAAAGAATTCAGACAATGCACACACTCACTGCTGAGGTGGCAACAGTTACAGAGTACAAAGAATTCAGATCGACAATGCACACACTCACTGCTGAGACAACAATAGTTACAGAGCACAGTCACCACAAGACATCTTCCTTTTGTTATCAGAGCAGCAAGGGATCTTTTACACACACACACACACACACACACACACACACACACATATATAGATATAGATATATAGATATTATTATTATTATTATTATTATTATTATTATTATTATTATTATTATTATTATTATTATTATACAATAACACTGAGCAATATACACATTATGCTAGAGTATTTGTATTATAAATGAACTTCTTATGCTTCTACTGGTAGTCGTTATCAACATTAAAGCTGCATTTTATGCAATATTTTAAATACATAATCAATTAGACCATTTAATTCAGTCACCAGGTATGCATAACTTGTCGTCAACAGTGCACTGCACTCACTACACCAGCTGTTCAAATTCAAAACAACAACAGCACTTCCAAAACTGGATAAAAAAGACAGACTTTTCTGCCAAGCGAGCACGTGAAATTTCACTATTTTGATTATATGCTGTTACTGGTGTTACCACTGACACCCACCAAACATATCACATCTGTTTCATTAGGTAACTACAGATCTTGTTTAAATTGTATAATTGTATTATAATAAGCATTTTGCAGACAAAATAAAAGACCAGCTAAGTTTTATCTGTATTCAACAATCTTACCGTGTATGCAGTAAATGTCTTGGCTGTGTCTTGCCATTTCGTGACCGTGTCATTCTTCAAATCTCTGTCGCCTGGAAAACAAGCATAATGAACGTTAACACACACAAGAAAATGCTTTATTTAATGATGCATTCTACATATTTTATTTATTGTTATATGGACCATTTTAATAATGAAAACAAAATCTGCAACTGCCACATAAGGAATCCTGCACCATCCCACACACAGAGTAACAGCCTACAGCTCTCAATGACTTAGTGTGTCCACCAGGTGATATCAGTCCAACGGTCAATTAGCAATTTGGTACATTTTGGACATATCAACTGAACAAATTTAGTGGAACTCTGATTTTCACTGGGAATTGTGTGTTAGCTCCCATCATCATGTACCCCTTTTTTATATCGAATACCCCTTTTCTATGGGCCTAAAAAATCCACACAAAAAACACACCATTAAATATGTTTTATTCACTACTTTGAAACACAGACACATTATTTTGACTGATAATGAAACTACTGAGTTCAAACCATTAACGTCATGTGCAGATATAGATATAAAGATATATTATATAGAGTGGACTCTGTCTACACTGGCATTCTTTGTAAACTGGTGCAGTTTGACGGTCCCGTCCAGTGATCATTCAGCTTTTAATACCTGTGTAAACCAGCAATCTGTATAAACCAGCACATTACATCGGTCCCGACCGAAGCCGGTACAGACAGAGTCGACTGTACGTGTAAAAATTAAAATACCTGTGGCGGCCTGACTGAGCAGTTTCCTGATGTTGGTCAGCTGAGACTTGAGCTGGGAGAACTCCGTGTCATCCTTGTTGCTGGAGCGCAGCAGCTGAGTGGCCTCGTTCATCAGCTTCATCAGAGAAGACTTTTGATTGGATGAAAGACCTCTGAACTGTAAATAACACACATTCTGATTGGTTAATTTAACAAATGTTATCTACTGCTACAAAACTAGACAGCTGATAATAATAGAAGACGTCTGATTGAACAAAAGATATTCGAACTGTAAATAACACACATTGTGACTGGTTAATTTAACAAATGTGATCTACTGCTACAAAACTATACAGCTGATGATAACAGAAGACTTTTGATTGGACAAAATTAATTTGGATAGTAAATAACACACATTGTGATTGGTTAATTTAACAAATGTGATCTACTGCTACACAACTATCCATCTGCTGATAACAGAAGACTTTTCATATCATTATCAATATTGTAAAATGTTTAGAAAATGTTTTATCACATGAAACTAATTGTTCCCAAAGTTAACATTTGGCTATTATCACAAGAATCCAGCTGGATTCTCATGTAAGCTATCCAATAGAATCTAATTAATCAAATTTTATTTTTAAAGGTGAACTATTTTATAATTTCCAGATTAGAAACTAGATTCTAAAACCAGTCTATCAAAATGATTTTGACAAAATTTTGTAAATAGATTTTTCATTGATTCTGAAAGTGAATTTTATATATTTTAGGAAATATTCCATGTGAGTGTAGTCAAGGGGAATAACTTAATGCCACCATCAGTTCTTTACTTTGTGCTTTTCCACATTTCTTACATAGTTTTTATATAAAACATGTGCATTATGTAACGTAATATTATATTTATTATGTTAGCAGTGTGTAATCGATGTGTAGAACATAGCACATTATGTTCAATAAATATTTCAGTTATTGAACTTATTATTTTTTATTCCCCACTGATGTAGGTTTAATTAAAACTGAAGTGGACTCAGATATCTTGCCCAACATCATGAAAACCGAGTCAGAAATTGCCAATCGTAGTGTGTCCCTTTAAAACGATTTTTTCCGCCATTTTGCACCTGGAAACGTTTAGTGTACATGCACAAATAACAGGAAATAGGCCAATGTGTTTATCGCTATGGTTTGTTTTCATTTGTTTTTTCAAAAGTATTAAGAAATTTATATTTAAAAATTTGATTTTCTTTGGGTGTTTTCATTTGACAGTAATGGCAGAACGTCACGATCACTTTGAGGAATTGATAGCTAATTGCATCAGCTAATTTGATTCTAATTTTGATTGTTTTATGCACATTGAAAGTTTTGAAATGGCTGACGAAACATCGAAGTTTGTTTCAGAAAAAAATTGGAGTCAACAAAGTACATGGATTATTAATAATGGATGATTTGCCGAACAGCTAGCTTCTAACGTACGTAAGTAACGCCGACTTCGTTGATTTTATTGCCGAATTTCGATCGTTTCTAAATGGTATAAAATGTTACCTAAACGTGAATAAAAAGTCTAAAATAATTCCTACCAATTCACATACGAACATTATTTTATATTTTTCACCTAATTTTTTATTCAGTAAATAAGCGAAAAAGTTGTATTTGTGCACCTACTAACACTGTTTTCTACACACAATAAAATCAGTAGTCAGAAGGTTAATACTACAACGATAATGTTGTAACTGATGATGACGTGATATATAACGTGATTTTATATCATTATCAGTTTGGATAATTTATATTGCTGTGTTTGAAATTAATATGGGTGTAATATTAACAAATCTAAAACAAAATTAAATTAAATACTTACAAAAAATAAATATATAATTTAACAAACAAAATGATCAATAAATGAATGAATAAATGAATGAATCAAAGAATAAAAATGAACAAAGTAATAATGAATTAATGAATGAATAAAAATGAACAAAATTAATATACAAATAAATAAATAATTAATTAAAACATTAAATAAATAAATAATTTCTTTTTAATCTTAATACAAATTATAAATAAAACCCCAACAAATCAATAAATAAATTATGAAATCAATAAATAAATTATGAAATCAATAAATAAATTATTAAATCAATAAATAAATTATTTAATCAATAAATAATCCCCATTATCTGTTAATTCCTGGTAGTAACTTCCCGGGCCCGCCTGATGTTTCTGAACAGATCAGCATTCTGCTGTCCAAGTACCGGGACCCCTACAAGCAGGGCCTTGTCAATTACCTCAACCTCCACAACGATGTGGTGGCTTCTGCCAACAAAGAGCAACCTCCTGACTCCCGCAAACCACCAGAGGTCAACCTCAACATCGCTCCATGCATGGTGAGTGTTATAGCTATACACATGATCTTATCGCAACTGATGACATCAGTACGTGATTTTATATGGAGAAATTTACACAATCTTAGTGTTAAGAGGGTTTCTAAAAATACCCAATAATTATGGTTAATAGTAAAAACCAAATTCATCAGTGGAATAATTAAAAGTAAATAAAACCTAATCAGTAGTATGATTAAAGGTAAAAACCTAATCAAAATACAATTATTAAAGGTAAAAACAACCTAATTTGTGGTATTGTAAAAGCCTAATTAATGATGTGATTAAAGATAACAACAACCTTATCAATGATTTAATTAAAAGTAAAAACAACAACAGCAATATGATTAAAGGTAAATGCAACCTCAATAGTGATATTATTAAAGGTAAAAATAACCTAATTATAGTATGATTAAAAGATAAAATCAACCTCTTTAATGGTAAAAAATGGTAAAGACAACATCATCTGTGGTATGATTATATGTAAAAAAAAAAAAACACCTCATCAATGGTATGGTTATAGGTTAAAACCTCACCAGTGGTATGATTGAAGATAAAAACTACCTCATCAATGATACGATTAAAAACAACCTTATCAATGATATGTTTAAAGGTAAAAACAACTTCATTAGTGATACAATTAAAAGTAAAAACAGCCTCATCAATGATATGATTAAAGGTAAAAACAACCTAATCACTGGAAAGATTATAGGTAAAACAACCTTTAATTGTATGATTAAAGGTAAAAACTACCTCATCAAAATATGATTAAAGGTATAAACAACCTCTTTAATGGTGTGATTAAAGGTAAAAACAACCTCTAATGGTATGGTTAAAGGTAAAAACAACCTCATTATAGTATGACTAAAGGCAAAAACAACCTCTAATGGTATGATTAAAGATAACAACCTCTTTAATGGTATGATTAAAGGTAAAAACAACCTCATTATAGTATGACCAAAGGAAAAAACAACATCTTTAATGGTATGATTAAAGATTAAAAACAACCTCTTTAATGGTATGATTAAAGGTAAAAACGTCATTCCAGAGTTTGCGGTCATAGTTAAACAGAACAATTCAGAACATGACACCTGACAGTGTCTGTCTCATCAAAATTTTAACTCCTTTTTGTTAATATTTTTGGTTTGCCTTGATGTAAAAAGAAAAGTGTTACGGCAGTTTCGTGAACAGAAAGAGCAACCCTAAACCAGGACCAGAAAAACATATTATTGTGGCCATATCCTTTCAAAGGTTTGGACATGCCGATTCTCTGGCTTAGCCTGTGACTGAGGCTGTGGCAGGAGGGAGTATATGAAATGGGTAATTTTGAATGTGACAGAAAGATGGGGGAGGGGTATTGGTTTCTGATCTCAACCGTAGAATCTGCTTAACTGTAGTTAGTGATGTGAAAGTAAAATGTTTCCGAAACTTCGTAAGGACATGGAAAGGATAATATGTTTCCCTGGTAGTACAATTTTCCTATTTTCTGCCAGTTGACCCCAGACCCAACTCTGAACCACATCCTTGACAAAATCCGAGTGGCTGTGTTCAAATACGGAATCCGCACCATCGAGTTCTTCAAGGACCACGACAAGCTGCGGAGTGGCGCCATCACAGACAACCAATTTCTGTGTGGACTGTCTCTGTCTGTGGGCTCACAGGCTCAACTCTCCAGACCGGAAATGCAGAAGGTGTGCGAATACTTCCGCCAGCCTGATGGCCGTGTCAAGTACAAGGAATTCTGCGACATTATGGAGAACGGTAACTATCTGACACTGCAATAAATATGTATTTTGAGCTTGTCATTGTTATGCAAAAAATATTTGAAAAATAATGTTCAAAATAGTAGTTTATTAACATTCCATTTATTGGCTGACATTGTGTATTTAAGGCTGTATGGTCGGTAACATGTTTCAAGTCTAAATTCATATTAGCAAGAGTGTTCTGAATTTCTTATATGATGGTAGTAACATGCAGATTGTATATAGATCAGATACTGTTAGGTCTAATTGTATGGACTTTTAAACATTTAGCGTTATAAAATTTAAGAAACACCTTGGAATACTAAAAGCACTGTTTTCACTATTACAGGAACAGTATATGTGAAATATTTAAATTAGCTTTCCCCTGCAGATTCCTTTTGTACCAGTACCTGGTTTTTCCAATTAGAGTTATAACAAGAATTACATTATTTAAACTGTTCATGTATTATTTTGTTCTAAACTCTTTATCATTTTGTTTTCAGCATTCAACATTCCAGACCTGGAAAAGAAACCCACTGAGGAAGTTGTTAGGCCAAAGCAAGGCGAGCTGTGGAGGGTTAGTATTATTAGTGAAATTATTTTCTTTAGATCTAGAATAAACAAAATGTCAGAGGTTATAAATGATGATTCCTAATGTCAGATTTGTTTTAAGATAATGGTTTTTAATATTCAAAATGATTTGATTCACAATATCTGATTGATTCTGATTCGGTTATAACAGTATTGTTTTCTATTTTGGTTATACAAATAAAATGAGATGAATGTTTCATAAAATGGGTTTATATCATAGGAAAATATCATTTTAAAATTCAGTCGTTTATATTTTCATCTACCAGTTCATCATATGAATCAAGCTAGTATTTGCATGTAATAATTTCACTTAGTTTCACCTTTATGCCCTTAATTTTTATAATGAACTTCGTTTATTTGAACATGGTTTTCATGTTTGATCTCTTTATACGACCTTATGCCAAGCCAAACCTGAAATTCTTAATATAATATTCCTGAAAGCTATTTTATAGTTTAATGAGTTAAAGCAGTAAATTGTTATTTAAATTGATGTGTGCTCATCAAACAGCAGTGCCCATCATGGAACCAGAGGCTGAGATTAAATAAACAATAAAAACAAAAAAGCCACACACACAGTATTATGGTATCTTTATCTGTTATCCCAATTTCTGAATCTTTTAGCAGTTGACCTCTCCTAGTGATGAGTTAATCACTCCGCCTTGGGAAAGACAGAGCAATGGTTCCTTCCATAGTATTTCAGTATGGTGGTTGATTTGTAAAAAATTACAATATTTTCGCTATAATTTAAATTTTATTTAAAGCTTTGAAGAATGTCACAGAAGAGTATGTTTGCAATAACAACACATTTTAAATTTAAATCCACAGCGTTGAATGAATTAATGGTTATAAAACAGGTTCAAAAACATTAATGCTTGTGATGGTACCCAGGAGAAGCATAAAACAAGCAAACCATACGAGCAAAGGGAAAAAAGTAGGTTGATGTTACTAGAACAAATTGAGGAATGGTAACTCATGGAAAATCCAGTTTTGAAAATCGGTAAAAGGTTCATAGGTCAGGAGAAAAAGTATTGAGAAAAGAGAAAGCCTCTAGAATTTTCTCTCTGTAACTGCGTATGCTAGTGGATTTATGTCGATATGGTTGTACACTGTACTTAGTGTGTTGATGGAGTTGTTGTTATTCATTGTACTTATGAGTGTGTTGATGGAGTTATGTTAACAGATGTTGTTATTCATTGTACTTATGAGTGTGCTAATGGAGATATGTTAACATATGTTGTTATTCATTGTACTTATGAGTGTGTTGATGGAGTCATGTTAACATGTTGTTGTGCATTGTACTTATGAGTGTGCTAATGGAGTTATGTTAACAGATGTTGTTATGCATTGTACTTATGAGTGTGCTAATGGAGTTATGTTAACATATGTTGTTATGCATTGTACTTCTGAGTGTGCTAATGGAGTTATGTTAACATATGTTGTTATGTACTGTACTTCTGAGTGTGCTAGTGGAGTTATGTTAACATATGTTGTTATGTACTGTACTTCTGAGTGTGCTAGTGGAGTTATGTTAACAGATGTTGTTATGTACTGTACTTCTGAGTGTGCTAATGGAGTTATGTTAACAGATGTTGTTA
>JAUTBW010016009.1:0-11667 GCA_032361425.1 Peltospira smaragdina
AATGCATGAGTGCTTAAGCAAAGGTATTTATTTTTTTAGTCTTATTTAAAATATAACTGCTTAAACTAGAATAATATATTTCAGACTTACTTTAATTCTCTTGTCAGCTAAATAAAGTTGTCTGTAAATTTGTTTTGAACGTATATATTAAAGTTATGAATGGTAAGCAGATCAGTGGCTTTTTTTGGGGTCACAGCACCAATTACGTTATGGTCTACTTACTTTACTAACAAAGATGCTTGACTTTAAATAAACCATCAATTATCTTTCAAAAGCTCAAGTCAACATGTTATTTCTGTTTGAATTTTGAATCATAAAGAATATTAGTTCAAGGTTCAGACAAAAAAAAAAATCAATAGTAATGCAGACTAAAACCCAAAGAAATTTGTATTCATGTGTCAAGCAGTTTAGTCTTGCCCTACCCACATTTGTTCTGCTCTGTCTAGACTTATGGTGCACAGCTTTCCACCCTGTGTTTTTAAATAATTGTTGAAATAAAAAATAAAAAAATCATATACAGTGAAACCTGTCTAAACCGAATTATGTCAGGACCCAGAAATTTATCTAATTAAGACAGGATCTGGTATTAAGAGGTTTGTGTTAAGGTTATTTCTCTAAATCTGTAATTTACAATCCTCAGTTTAGTCCTGTTCCATGAATACTCAGCAGTTTCCGAAGTATAAAACTATCCCAAAATGTTATTAATTAATTAATTAACATTTATATTTACTTACTTATTTGTTTGTTTGTATGTTAGTTAGTGTTTTTTTTTTTATTTAGTTATTAATTATTAAACTGATTTTTGTCTTTAAAGCTTCCATAAAAAAAAAAGGAAAAATATTTAGTGGTAAGTCAGAGTCTCAGCTCAAATTCAGACTTATCTAAAACTAGGGCAAAGTGACAGGCATGAGCTAGCACATTACCGTACTGTGGTGGTATACATCAATGTTTTGATTACAATTTGTGTAATAGACCTGTTGGACTAATTGGCAGATTATTATGGCAAGTTCACATGTGTGCAGTTGAATACATATTTTGTTTACTCAAAATGTACCAGGCCCATTTCGAATATAAAATTGCATTCAGTTTATCAATGGTGAAAAACTGCATTACGTTTCAGAGTAGAATTGCTTGCTTAAGTTTGAAGTGAGAAGAAGTATAGTTTAAACTAGTACAACTGGACATGATAGTGTGCTTTCTTTCAAATCAAGTGTTCATTCAGTTACACTACAGTAATTTGTCCAGGTTAATTAATACAGCATTGAACCATTTTGAGTGAAAATTCATTCCAGTTTTCGGAATTGACAGGTTTCGATATCAGGGTTTTTAAAGCACTGTTTACGTAGGGTGAAATTTGGGACCATGAAATGTGCTTGTTTTGACAATATTCCAATTTCTCCACGGTTTGGTTTTGAGAATTTTCACTGTACTATCATTCTGCTCTTTTCACTTTTTTCTGACACCCAATATATTTTTTTGTGCTGGGGTGTCGTTAAATATTCATTCATTCATTTTACACTTATGGTGCCCTTTTGACCTTAGTACTGCCTTGTCTGTTTATGTTGTCCTGTTCACTTTATGCACATTGCCCTGTCTACATTTATGTCATCAGATCCATATTTGTGCTGTCTTATTCACAGTTACCTAAGTTGCCCTATCTACATTTATGATGCCCTAGCCACATTTGTACTACACTGTCTTCATTTACATGCATATAGGCCTGTTCACTTTATATATGTTGCCCTGTGTAAACAGCTCTATCTACATTTATATTACCCTGTTTACATTTATGTAGCCTGAATATTCTTTTAAAATATTATTTAAGTCTTAATCATTACACTTATTTGTTTTTGTACAGGGCTAAAAACAAAACAAAAACATATTTACTTTATTCAACAATGCACTCAACACATTTTTTAATTAACGGTTATCAGAAATATTTTAATTAGTAAAAAAAACTAGTGGCTACCTGACTAAATTGCTAGAATGTTGTCATTTGTCATTAGAGAGGCATCTAGCGGTTACACGCGCTCCTGACACATGGTCATTCAGACTGACCCCTGTCAGGTAGCCACTAGGGATTTGTTCTAATTAAAAAAAATATTTCCGACACTGATATAACTGTTAATAAACATGTGTTGAGTGCCTTGTTAAACCTACTATGTCGAGAATATTTTTATTATTTAAAAATTTAGAAAAGATGATCCAGTCATGTCTAACTGGCATGCTCCACACCAGTCTTATTACGCTTCTATCGCTATATAAGTGACATTCAAACGCTCAGTGTTTCACAGGGAGACCCGCCTCACTTAAACAAAATAGCAAAATTTGAATTTAGAGTTTGACAATATCCCTTGATAGTGAAGACTAACAAGTGTAATTCAGGTACTGTAGTGTTTGTATATTGTATAAATAACCAGTGTTAAAACATGGTCAAATCGACAGTGTAATTTTAATGCAAATTTATGCAATCTTAGTGGCAAGAGAGCTTCGAAAGTATGCCCCCATGAGTCAACATGCACCCAAGGTATTTTAAAGCTTCATTGGTAAAAAAGATAAAGGTTTCTTTGTTGTTGTTTGTTGTGCGTTTTGTTAGTTTTTTTTTGTAATCATTGCCTGAAGATAAAAGGAAGCTGATATAATTTGAATGCATAAAATGGTAATAATAACCAGTCTTCTTTATGGTAAGAGTTCTGTTTTGACACAGTTGGCCAATTAATGGATAAAATAGTATTGTAGCTTGTTCATTTATAATAAAAAGTATAATTGTTATTTTCCAGAGTGGACTGCATTATGGAGATTTCTTTGAAGTAACGTGGAAAGCCTTCACTGAACATCCAGTAATTCATTTAAAAGAATATGATGGTAAACGTGTGAGTTCTTACATTTGGCATTTGTTTATATGTACACATTCTTGACCATTTGTATATTTTAAATGTTACCCCCATTAAGATCATTTACTTGTACCATATACCAAAATATTAATACTTATTGCATTTATATATTTAAAAATTACCTAAAGGCCTACTATGGTTTATTTTACTTTAACACTACCAGAAATATGGCTAAATACAGTTCCTTTTGAATGTTGTTAAGTATCTTGTTAAAATAAGGTTAGGAATATTTAATGTGTTCACTGAATATCTACTTTCATAAATACTGTTACTATCAATCTTGAAAAATGTAGTTTGGTTCATTATTTGGCATTTCTGTTACGTACTATTATGATCAAACACGAAAATGCCATCTTGACAATTTTTTGATACAGCGGAAACTAAAGTGGCAACACCTATCATGCATAGGTAGTGTTCAACAGTGTTAATTATGTCGTATGTATATATTATATAGTACTTTAGGAGTTGGTAAAATGAGAAAGTCCTAGGTGATATTTATGAGTATATGATGTGATTAAATATTATACACTGTATCATAGTGGATGTATCGTTAGCCTTCAGTAATTGGTTTGAACCAGTTTAAGAAGTTAACTGCCATTAAATAACAGCTAGTTTATCACATTTGCCACCATCCAAATATATTTTTTGAGCTTAAAATAAATGATTAAAAAACAAAAAATTATCAGTAAAACAAATTATTTTTTATTTTTGAAATTGATATTGTTCAAGCTTGCCAAGAAGAGCTTCATGCAATATGATATAGCATTGAATTTACTATGAGGTAACATTTAGGCCCTATTGGCGCACTCAATTTATGAATATACTTGTTGGTGGCAGTCAGTGTGTTAATCTATTATATTGAAGAAAACATTTAGTTCTAACATAGTTTTACGTATTTCTGGTCTTTTTATCAGGTCTGTTTCCGTCGAGCTGAATTTTCTTTCCTGGCTCGTATGAGATATGGGTTGTATTACAACATGCCTTTGGTAAGTAATTTTCTACTGTAATGGAATTGTTATGAAACTGACTGAAACTATTTACATCAGTACAGCAGTCTTCTTCTTCTTCCTCTTCTGTTGTGAAACTGACTGAAACTATTTACATCAGTACAGCAGTCTTCTTCTTCTGTTGTGAAACTGACTGAAACTATTTACATCAGTACAGCAGTCTTCTTCTTCTTCTGTTGTGAAACTGACTGAAACTATTTACATCAGTACAGCAGTCTTCTTCTTCTGTTGTGAAACGGACTGAAACTATTTACATCAGTACAGCATTCTTCTACTACTGCTGCTGCTACTACTACTACTACTACTTATTTAAATTTATTATTATTTAAAAAAAATTCTTTCTATTAATATTATTTTTTTAAATGTCAAGTGAATTTCAGGTGTTTTGGAATATTTTGTTTTGAATAGTGCTGATTAGATTTATCATCTGTATTTCTACGGAATTTCCAAATCTTGTTCAAGCCTGTTCTGCAAGACCTTTAAGTGAACCGTGACATTATGTATTTTAAAAAACGTGATGCCACGACTACACTATGCTTTTTGTTTCTCCAGATTCCTGGCTGCTATGGAAGTAGTCTGATCCGTGCATTCAGCCAGCACATTCTGCATCGTCTTCACATACAGCAGATAGGACCACTGGTTTGTCACTCCATCAGTTTACACGTTAAGCTAGTACTTGAAACATTATTACAGTTGGAGGACTTATTCTGGAGATAATTTAACTTTAGTTTAAACTTGATCCCTGTCAGGTAGGCACTAGGTTTTTCACAAATTAAAATATTTCCAACGCTGATGTAACTGTTAATAAAAATGTGTTAAGTGTGTTGTTAAATAAAAAAAACATTAAAAAAAAAACATTAACTGTTAGCTGTTCTTCAGAGATTTCCATTAAATAATAGTACAACTTGACTCATTTAAACTACTTAAAAATTGTAGTGTCTTGTTTTATAGTGTGTTGACCAGTATAGAGCAACATTTTGCATATCCTTTTTATCCCAATTTCTCTGCATTGAGCTGAATGAAGCTACAAATAATTTTCATTATAGTAGGAAAGTGGGTCGTGTGTTACTTCAGTGACAGAGTAAAGACCATCAGCAGTGTGTCAGTCTAGCATAAGTCTCCCCCATTGGTCTCGCTGGACTGTTACTTGTTCTATCCGGTTCTGCATAACTAGCATATTAACAGTTGTGGTGTATTTTTATCCTGTCTGTAAAATTTTGCCTGTAAAGGATTCTGTTAACACAGTACACCTTTTTTTGAAGGGCGCCTCAGTAGCTAAGTGGTGACTGAACCCGCCTGTCACGCAGTCGATTTGAGATCGATCCCTGTAAGGTCAGGTAGCCAATAGGCTTTTTTTTTTTTTTTTTTATTAAAATATTTCTGGCACTGATACAACCATTAATAAAACTGTATAGAATGCATCGTTAAATAAAAAATATTAAATATGAATTACCTTTTCTTGAATCCTTCTGTATTTGTTTTTGACATTGTTATATGGTATACTAATCAGATTTCCCCACTAATTATTTCAGGAAAAGAAAATCAGAGTGACACTACTGACAAGAAGTACCAAGTATCGTAACATCCTGAATGCTGATGAGGTATAACATTTCACACTAATGGACCTATATATTTAGTTTAGTCCTCTGGAATTGTTATGCTGCAAGAAACCAACAAATGAAGAAACAAAACACTGCCACCCAAAAAACAACAACCCTAAAACCAACAAAAAAACTACTTTTTTTTTTAATCACAGAAACCAAAACTACAAAACCATCACAAAATATGTACATACCCAATAAATTTAAGTTTGTTTTTGTACTTTTTTGTGAGGTGAGAAGGGTAAAATGTTGAATCACCATTGCTATCCTTTTTCTGAAATTACCCATTAGTACAGTCCATGATTGATCCCTATTGGGCAGCGTACTTGGGTAATATTTCTTGTGGCGCATATTATCCTTTCAGTGGCACACTGCAAGTAGTGAAGATATAGAGGATGTTTTACGAGTGTCCAATGACAGACGATATTTATGACACGAGTGCGTAAGTGTATGCGATAATTTAGGCACAAGTGTTGTAAATATCGTCTGTCATGGATACAAATGTAATATTCTATTTAATACCATAAAACTATCCTGCCAATTAAAAATTTCGGCTAATGTTTACAACTTACACAAACGGCAAAAGTCTTCTGAATGTCGTGATGTCAGACGCCAAACCGATCAGAATTACGTAATCAGAATGAGGTGTAGTTTAATGACAGCCATTCAGAAAGAGGTGTGCAGTGATGACAGCAAATCATTCCTAAGAGGACATACGATGTTGTTATTAACCACGATGGAAATTATACGATAAATATGTCCCTTGTTATGATGTACCTCGTAGGTAATGAACCATCCTTCGTGGTTAATAATATCGTATGTCCTCTTAGGAATGATTGGCTGTCATTAGTGTCCACCCCATTTTGATTGGCTGGTAATTATGTAATTCTGAACACCTGTGGCATCTAACGGCATGGGGTTGGGAAGACTTTCGCCGTTTGTATAAAATGTAAACATTAGCTGGAATGTTTAATTGGCAGGATAGGTTTACGGTAATAAATAGAATATTACATTCATGTCCATGATAGATGATATTTGCTACACTTGTGCCTAAATTATCGCATTTCCCTCGCTCTCACTTGGGAAATATGATAATTTAGGCTCTCATGTGGTAAATATTGTCTGTCATGGACACTCATATAATATCCTCAATTTATGGACCAAATAGTTTTATCAATACCTTGGTGACCCTTCACTATTTGGTTGTTGCTACACATTGTGATTAATGTTTCTACCACTCTGTTCAGGGTAATATTTGATATTATGCAGAATTTGTCAGCTTCAGAGTAGTTTGCAGGATGTAAACATTGTGTATTTTATTTTCCTTGCAGTTATGCTTTTCGATAGATACACAATACTAGTTAGTTTGGATCATTAATTATTGTACATTAATTAATGGCTGTCTATATACGTGAAGTTTATAACCACGATTGGATAATTTGTTGCCTTTTTCTCCACAGCTTGTAGGTGCTTTAAAAACTGTTGGAGAGTTCCAAGTGCACAAAGTAGATTTTAATATGTGAGTTTTTGTGGCTTTTACATTTTACCTATAATTATAGTGGTGTTAATAGCATTTCATGACATTGCCAAATTTTACAACTCCAAATCTGTTATATATAATATTGTGTTGAAAGTCATGATAATGTGTTGTTAATGTTAGTGAAATAGAAACATATTTAATAATGTACTGAGCACATTTATATTATAAGTTAAATTGTGGTTGGATTTCATGTGAGTTAGATGAACAGATGGACATTAGTAATTTGAGATTTTAAACTTAATTTTTCAGAGATATTTCTTTTGAAGATCAACTCAAGGTATTTTTCTTTGTTATTCATAAATTTATGCATGATTGAAACCCTCTTTAGATTTCCCACTTAATGTCTTTGGTATGGTGGTATATTTAAAAGCAAACTTTGATTCCATTTGAATGTTTTTTAAATTATTATTATTATTATTATTATTATTATTATTATTATTATTATTATTATTATTAAAAAAGTTTTCAATATCTGGAAGACATCTTCAGGTTCATAGATTCTACATTGATTAATGGAACATGGTTTAAGTTATAGTTTGCTAGCCATGTGTTTACAAATACAAATGGGTTCATTATTAAAATAAACATTGTGTTTTCCCCCAGCTAAAAGTGTAATAACTGCTGTGATATAAACGTGTTCTGCAGATCTCTCACAACAGTGACATTCTGATTGGTATCCATGGCGCTGGTCTCACACATATGCTTTTCCAGCCAGACTGGGCAGTCATCATGGAAATGTGAGTACTCATTCCCGCACAAGTGTTTTTTTGTAACAAATGTTTTTGTCATGGAAATGTGAGTACTCACATCACCAGGAAAACATTTTTCAGACCTTGTGCTTATAAAACTTTAAAGTTACTATGTCAAGAATATTTTTATTTAAACATTTAGAAAAGACGATCCAGTCATGTTATGTCTAACTGGCATGATCCACACCAATCTCATTACATTACTAAAAAGTATTATCACTGTCGAGGTCACATTCAGATGCTCAGTGTTCTTTCATGCTCTGTGTTAGTACACGTAGTTAGTACTAGTAACCAGTGTTAAAACGTGGTAAATAGACAATGTAATTTTAAAGTCTAGACTTTACATAATGCTATTTGAATGGTGTTCCCATCACTTTAAAACTTTTGATCTCATAAAAATTATTTAAATACTGGAAAGAGGATATTGCTAGTCTCGGTCAGTTAAATTTTCAGCTGTGAAGAAGTTGATAATCAAGGCTTGACCATGCTACTCATTTCCTGTTTGTGAATTGTTTTTCTGAAGTTTATTAAAGAAATAAATGATTGCATTGCTCTTGTACATGATACATGTTAAATATCTGACAAATAAACAAATGTACACTGGTAAGGGATTGTGGATGCATAGAAAACTACACAAAATGTAAGTTTGTATTTTTTAATGACCTATTCCCGACAGTGGCCTATTTCCGTTAATGATGTTTTCCGATATTTCACATACAGTATTTTATGAACTCTGTGTATAGGCCGACCCCCTACCCCAGGGTGACATTCAGAGACTTGACAACTCGGCTTATACACTGCAATATACGGTAATGGGTTGTTCATTGTAAATGTACTTTACTGTGCATAGATAACAGGGAGAATAGTGAGAGGGACAATTCACTTTTGTCCCACTAACGTGAACTAATTTAATTTCAGATACAACTGTGAAGATGCAGGCTGCTACTTTGATCTCTCTAGACTTCGTGGATTGAAGTACATCACTTGGGAAAGGAAAGACAAACTACTACAGGAAGATGAGGTGATGATGTCATTACGAACACCTTTAATTATTTTGTATAACTAATTTAAAACGGTAGAATCCATCTTTTTATGTTTATTTGTTCAGGCATTATGTACATACAAGAATGGAGACTTTCATATCTCAAATTGAAATTCTTTTTGTTGTAAAACCTCCATTGTTTAGCAAATCTATATGTAGAAGTATAGGTTACTAATCTAAAGATCAATAAGTTACTAAATGTTTGGACTATATGTCAAATGTACAACTGGTAAGGAATTGACCCCTGACATTTGGCTATTGGTCCACTGATATAATCATTAATAAAAATATGTTCAAATTATTTTAAAAGCAGTGTTTTCTTTAGGTGTATACCAAGTTCTATATTTCATGTTTCTGTCTTTTTTAATTTTTAACAGGGACATCACCCAACCCTGGGAGCCCATGCCAAGTTTACAAACTATGCATTTGACCGTGACGAGTTCCTAAGACTTGTGTTTAAAGCTGCAGATCATGTCCGGGGTCACCCAGCATTTATTAAAGGTCGAAAAAGAGTTAAAAATCAAAACAGAAAATTTAGAGATGAACTTTGATGAAAAATTCAGACATAGAATGATGGGTTTTATGAACAGTTGGTTTAATGTGTAAATCAGGTTTACCATAGAGTAAAAGCAGATGTCTGTAACTAATCTAGGTAGATTTAAATAAATGGCTTGTTAGAGGTATTATAGCTTGTTGGAATGTCGGCCTATGGGGCTATAATTACCTTACAGAAATTGATGTTTTACACTATCGAAAGCTGTTTGAGTAATGCTGGTTTATCTCCAAAACAATTTTAATAAGAAAATTTTATGTAATGTTTGAAGAAGTTATGTGTGCGAGAACACAAAACAGGGTTCAGTAGTGTTTATTTTAGTGGTTTTTAATACTGTTGTATCTTTTAGAATGCTAAAGCATTCATCAAATGTTTAATTCTGATAATTTTGAAAACATTTAATTTTTATAAATGTAACAAATGTGTAAACATTGTTTGGTTGTCCTAGTCAGGAAAAGTTTCCCAGTGGGTTGCTATTTGAAGATGTGATATTGAACACATAGCTGTTCAAGTCACTCTATGTAAGGTCATCAAATTAAGTTTTTAAATTAGCAACATCATTGCTGTTCATCTGTCAACGACCTATAAGTATAATCCAAATGTGGTTACATTCCTTTACGGAAATTTTGCTAAATGATATGGAAGACACATTGTTTTGGTAAACATTCCAGCATTGTTACAGGGAAACTAGCCCAGTTGGTGCTTGATAGAACTGTCCTGTAATTGAAGTGCTGTTTTACCAGCCTCATGGAATTAGGTTGATGGGTGTATGAAATTGTAATTTCATTCACTATTGTTCCTTGACCGTGATCTTGAACTATTGAATGATCAATTAAATTGCTAATTCTTGCCATTATACAACTCAAAACTGGTATCAGGCTGTTTATGTCTGCTTGGAAGTTGACTTCAGACAATTATAATTTAATATTTATTTACATTTAGTTTTCTCTTTTGTTTTCATGCTTAGATTCAGTTGTGTGGTTCTCTGCAGATTGGCTAAGATCTGACTGTGTAGAGAGCAGTTTTGCCAGCAGATAACAGGGTATAATCTAGACTAATTTTCTAGGGTCCCTTTACAGTGGATTGGGAAAAATAAGCCTTGGGATTTACCAAAATACAATAAATATAAGCTTTTGGTTAATAATAAATTTGTAAATAAACTGTAACAACAACAAAATGGTTCTTTGCAGCAAATATAGTGTCATTTTTATTACGAATTAAGTTATTACCAGGTATAAGGGGGAAATAATTTTGTATAAGATTGGGAATGTACTTTAGGGGAATGAGGCCTGTGACAAGCCCCAAAATACATGATAGATTATACCCTGGATAAGAACATTGTGATCATCATAAGTAGCTATCTGGTCTCGTGCTTATAAAACTCAAAGTCAAGACTTCAATAACATCAACACATGACGTAATGCTATTTGTATGACATGCCTATGACATTAAAATGTTGATGTCATTAAAATATTGAAGTTAAGTTTTATATGTGTCAGTGACAACAGTACGTTCTAGTACTGACTCACATTCAGAGCATTCAAATCACTTTACGGATTGGGTACCAGATTAGAAGCTTTACAGGGTTAGCAAGAGGTAAAACAAATTAAAAATTAATGGCATGGAGGCCTTAAATTCTGTCAATTGGAAAATGTTATCTGGTATGTTAACCAATAACTTATTGGGCTTTTCTGTTGTCTTAAGAGCCAAGCTGTTTTACCTTCATTTTTTTGTTACATGACATAATCATAAACACATTGGTTGCTGACAAATTGAGCTTTAACACTTAAGCTTTAGAAACAGCAGGAAAACCCAGTTGTAATTAAAATTGGATTATTTGGCTGCTAACTTGTAAGTTGATAATTATAATTATGGGGATTGCTAAGTATAGGATTAGTGCCAAAGTTAGTCTGAGATTTTGCAATTTTTAGCTGATCTGAAACACTGTGGTTCAGAATACAGGGCATAAAATAATTTATTTGATGACTTTAATCTCATGTTAGTTGTGTTAATACTGGTAGGTAAAATAGAGCCTTGTGGAACTTCAAATATTTTCAATTTGATTTGATTCTGCAGCATCAGGAATCTTGAATCTAATTTCTCAGGCCTCAATGGCGTAGTGGTCTAAGCCGTCGATCTGAAAGATAAAGCTGGTAGGTGCTGGGATCGTATCTCGGTACGGGCTCCCACCCAGAGTGAGTTTGTGTAGACTCAATGGGTAGGTGTAAGACCACTACACCCTCTCTTCTTTCACTAACCCTCTAACACGGGTGCTACTAAC
>JAUTBW010016120.1:0-11666 GCA_032361425.1 Peltospira smaragdina
TAATGTTTTAATAATAATAATAATAATAATAATAATAATAATAATAATAATAATAATAATAATAATAATAATAATAACAGTTTGGGGGGGGAATTTGTTTGGGGGCGAAGCACCTGCTATAATAATAATAATAATAATAATAATAATAATAATAATAATAATAATAATAACTTTTTACTCAGCCGTACGTTTAACAATTAACGGACATGTCAGGCACTAATGTTTTGGGAGGAAACAAAAATAGGAAAAAGATAAGTTTACAAATTAATATTCGGTGAAGTAAAACCGTTTATTAAGTAAACGTATGTGCGACGTATATATTTAACATGTCGCGGTTTCATCTTATTCCGTGATCAGTCGGAAAATTCCGAAGTGTAGGCCCTAAACGCTGTTTGAAAGCTAATGCTATTAAATATGTCTATTTTAGATAAGACGTATTATTTTAATCGATGAGGTATTTTAATAAAATGGTCTATAATACGCTATTATTAAAGAATTCGAAAGCATTTTTTGCAAGCGACACACTTTATACACTGTAAAGGCTGCGCATGCGTCGAAGACCAGTCTCGCTCCAAATGTAAATGCAAACTTGCATGGCATGCGACAATAAACAAATACGGTATTAAATTTCGATGAGGTGTAAATAATTATAGTGATTTCTATGTTGGGGTGGCAGGCTGCTGTCCATGTGTCTGGTGCAATAATAAAAGAAGCAATTAACAAATGATAGGGTGTCGGAGATCTGGTCAATTGTTACTTTTAGTGTAAGTACTTTGACTTTACCGATCTTCGCGATTCTTAGTAATTAGGGGATTCTTAGTAATTATGAAAGTAATTATTTTAAGGCGTAGCGCTTACATAGCAGGCTAAGGCACAAAAGTGCCCTGGGGAAAGTTTTGACTTAATTGAAGGCAAGATTATTGTTGATTTATCTGATACTAATAAATTTTATATAGCACAACAGAAATACTATTTTACCTATTTTTATTTTTAAATCAGATTTGTAAGTTTGTGTATCTGAACCCTTCTTATGAATTTTTCTTAACTGTATAAAATGTAATAAAAATTGTAAATTCACACCATCGTTTGTGCTGGCAATGCACATTAACTTCCCAGGATCAGTTAGATTTCCACTGCTGAGAACAACGGTTTTCATGCCCTTTTCATGAAGTATGTCAATAGCCTTAATGGCATCTTGTTCACTCTTCACCACTCTACCAGTTAACAATCTATGATGAAGAGAAAATAAATACATAAAAGTAGGGTAAAAATTAATGAATGAATGACTTTTATCATGAGCACATTACTTGCATGAACTGCTGGTCACAGGTGGTTACGTGGACATTAAAGGTATAACTTAAATTGTATTTTGGGGCTTTGTTACTGGCTCCATTCTTCTAAAAGTGTATTCCCAATCTAATACAGAATTATTCCCAATTATCACTTAAAAATTTACCATTTAAGATCATTATACCGTACCAGTAGTTTTTAGTGACAGGGTCAATTATAATGAGGGGTCAATTTTAGTGTTAAAAAAACATGTAAATCACAGGACCATCAAAAACATCCAGTGTTGAGAGGATTCCGGTTTACTGAGGGTCCAGTTTTGAGGAGGTTCACTGTACACACACACACACACACATATACATAGTAAAATAAGCTTATAATGAACATACTTATAACAAACTACTGGTTATATAACAAACTGTTCGTAAAGTCCCGTATGTTATTAGTAAAATGTAATGTGTATAACAAACTTTGTATAGCAAAATAACTGTTATAACGAACAAAATATTTTATCCGAAATAGAAAATTCAGTAAATTAGTTGCTATACATCAAAATGAAAATCAATGTACCAAATGCCGTCTGTACTGTATAATTTTACAGTTCACTAGCATTAACAGCAATGCCACAAAAAACAACCACGATATCTTAGTCTGATGTTGATATATTATGTGGGGTTTTTCTTTGTTGAGCGGGATCAAAGCAATCAATGTATTATGTTAGAGAGCTATCAACAATAAGACATCACCTATGTCACACCATGTGAATATGTCTGACCATTCGTGCTTCCCTACCATTTCATTAAATGAAACATTAAGACTGACACATGCAACTCACTGCCACCATGTTGGCAGTTAGTGTTAATTGGACTTTGTTTTGAGGTAAAGTTACCAAAAAATTCAATAATATCTCCCGGGAAACCCCGATTCTGTAACCATAAAAACATCTGATCTATGTTTTCACTTTTTTATTTTCAAAACCCACATGGTTTCCCAAACTGTTTGTGAAACGTTGTATTTATTGTATAACTTCAACAGATGCCCTAGGTTTTGTATGCTATGCCATGGCCATAAATGATAAACGCTAAACTACTGTAGTAGCCTCATCATGGCTCGTGTTAATGCACAAAATATATGTATATTTATAACTGATCCATAGGTAATCACACATTTGAACCAAAATCACAAATTTTGTGTAATATCAGCACATCGACACAAATGAATATTGACATAAATGTATTGACTTATCTGAAAAAACTCAGTATGATAGTTAATAGGCGTTTGACCAGGACCAGCCAGTGATATCAACACAAACAAACACTGTAATTGTAGGATATGACATCGTTTCTCTGAAAGGGGTCTACTTTCCTTCTTTTGTGTTTTTTTTACCACCACTCATCTGATCATTTATCCCATTCACTAACTGTATTTCACTTTCCCGTTTTCACATCACTCATTTGAATGAGCTGAAGGGGCCCATCTTGCACTCCCCCAACGAAATGACGAAACTTAATTTTTTATAATAGTTTTAGACCTATATTTTGGAATTATGAATGTTAACATTGGATAAACTGGGACCAGCTATGTTTTTTGAAGGGGTAAAGTTACCTCCTAGAGCAGATTTTTTCACTTAGAATCATGGGGTAGGGGTAACGGAAATGGATATAACTTGAGCATAGATCAACCGAGAATGCTCTATGACCACTCAAAATGTTGGTATCCATGTCCTCTGTTGGTGTGAACTGATTGGGTCAATAAGTAGATAGATCACCAAAGGTCAAAAGGTCACATATTTATGGCAATGCTTAAAATCCGACCTTTAAGAATTTATTTCATTATAACTTTCATAACATTTGATTATTTTTGTGTTAACAACATGTAAACTGTAGGAGACATATCTTAGAACACAACTGAAGTGTTAGTTTTTATTTATTTTGAAATGTAATGTTTACCTGACAAATGGAAAGAGGTACCATATATTGCCGTGTATTAGCCGACTCCATGTATAAGCCGACCCCTTAGTTTGCTTCTTTAAATCTGGTACAAAAAGTCAGACACCATGTACAAGCCAACCCAACTTTGTCATTGTTAGTGACAGAAAACTGATCTTTCACTGGATAATATTAGTATTTCATTGATATTTAAAGTGGTCAAAGTATGCATAAAGATGGAAAAAAACCACGAACAAAATCATCCTACGAATTGTATGATAATGTTTTGTTACTTATCTAGACCTAACAAACCGATAACAAAGAGCTACTCTCGTACAAATTTCTTATTTTTTAACACACAGTACAAATGTAATTTTGCACTAATGACAAAACTGTATGGATAAAACTTAAGTGTAATTATTATTAGATCATCTATTTTATTTTCTATTTATTTTTACAAAATGAACTCAAGGGTTTTATAAACAAATACTGGAAAGAGGATATTGCTAGTCTCGGTCAGTTAAGTCTTCAGCTGTGAAGAAGTTGATAATTGAGGTCTGACCATGCATCTCATTTCCTGTTTGTAAATTGTTTTGCTGAAGTTTATTAAAGAAATAAATGATTGCATAGCTCCTGTACCCGATACATGTTAAATATCTGCAAATAAACAAATGTACACTGATAAGGGATTGTGGATGCTTAGAAAGCTATTTCTTTTTTGAATGACCTATTCCCGACAGTGTCCTATTTCCGTTAGTAATATTTTCCGATATTTCACATACAGTATTTTATCAACTACGTGTATAGGCCGACCCCCTACCCCAGGATGACATTCAGAGACTTGAAAACTCGGCTTATACATGGCAATATACGGTAATAATTTTAACGTCACTAAAAACTTACTTTTAGCTAAGGGGAAATAAAAAATGGCAACATCACTGGACTATTTTAGAGTTTACTAGTAAGTTGACATTCTGTATGTTAGTGTTGAGGAGAGGTACAGGCACAATAGTGAAATATTCAGTTGAGGTCAATGGTTAGGTCACCAGAGGTCAACGGTCACAGACTTCAGCCAATACTTAAAATCTAACCTATAAGCATTTATACGGAATGTCAATTTACTAGTAAACTCTAAAATAGTCAAGTGATGTAGCCATTTTTATTTCCCCTTAGGTAAAAGTATGTTTTTGGTAATGTTAACAATCAAATATTATGAAAGCTATAATGAAATAAATGCTTATATGTCAGGCTTTAAGCATTGCCATAAATCTGTGACCTTTTGACCTTTGGTGACCTACTTACTGACCCAATTAGTATAATGTTCACACGAACGAATAGAGGACATGGATACCAACATTTTGAGTGGTCATAGAGCATTCTCGGTTGATTTATGCTTAACTCATTACCCCATAGAGAGGTGTTTTGACGAGTTGTCGTTATTTCCATGCAAGCGGGTTTTGACGTGTTAGCTCGTTTCCATGCAAGCGGGTTTTGACGACTCCCAGAAATATCCGTAAAAGTCGCTGTTACTTTCTGAAGTTCAAGTTCAAGGTCTTATGGAAATTTCCACCAGATTCGACCATGACCATTTATATATAGAAATTTTGTTATATTATGTTTTTGTCCAACACGTGTAGTAAATTTTAGAATGGCGGCATTGAATTTTTGTTTGAAAATGGCGATAGAGATTTGGATTTCAAATATTCTGGATAAGATGAACTACTGTTTTGTGATGTGCATTATTCATCATGACCTGTGTTATTCCTTTTGTGAAGTAAAGTGAATAGGTTATTCCTTGTGTAACGACGAATATGTGACATTATTTCTCATAATTACGGTGATTTGCATCTCATTGTTTCTAGCTAACAAACATAAGTAATGTCTTAAATTTTTTTTTAAAGTTACTTTAATATGTATATCCATTTCTAAACATCTTATGTTATTTAAAAAAAATTATTGGATGTACATGGTAAAAGAGTTACAATCGATTTAATTTGTGATGTGGTAATCATTTGCTTGCTGAGAAATTGTCTACCTTCTTTCCGTTATTGACAGATGTAAAAACACACAGATAAAGCCTGCATTGCTTAACTAGGTCATGGGGCTTAGCTGCTAGCAGAGAGCGATTCTCTATGGCGTAATGAGTTAAACTGTTCAGTTAAAAGGAAATAAGAACCGGAAGACAGATTGATCATAACATGTCTTTGGTGTCCAGTTTGGGCCTAACTTAACTATAAAGAATAATGGCCTAACTTAACTATAAAGAATAACAAATGTCATCCAGTGACAACTTAGGAACTAGTATGCTCGGACACAAGCTATCGATAATAAGTGTGGCGTTTGAATGTTGGAAAATGCATTATTTTTATGAAAGGTGTATGTAATAGACCATTTCTTGTTTTTAGTTTTTTATCTGTGATTTTTGTCAACTTGTGATGTGCGAAAATTATATTTATCACATCATTCATTGACATAAAAATCATATTCGATAAAAAAGCATGAAATAGCCTTTATTTTATTCCTTTCAGGTAAAAGAAGGTACAATATTAAGTTATGGAAGACTTTCACAGACTGTTTTAACTGTTTGCCAATAGCTGCCATCATTGATGAGAAAATCTTCTGCTGTCATGGGGGTAAGGACTTGGTTTATTTGTTAGAAAAATATGTCACATTGTCACTTTCCATTATGTCATCCTTACATATTTAACAATTTCAAAACATAAGCAAAAATAAAAATAAAATAAAAATTCAACATTGGTAAAACTTGTATATAGTTTGTACCTATTCTTATCTGTATATATGCATTGCTAGGTGGTAGGTAATTTCTGCCACAATGGGACTAATCATTTCATCTAGTTGAGAACTTAAAAACTAGGCTATGTTATGCCCATGTTTAATATAGAAAATTAACAAAGAAGTGACTTTTAAACAATTTGTTGCATTGATTCCATTTCTCGAAACCTATAAATGGTTAATGCTATGATGTAAACAATTTCCAACAATGCATAATGCTCTTTGAAATGTTTATTGAAGACCTGTTAAGTAGGTAGTGTTGAGTTTACAATGTAGTGTTCATATTTATAATTCAGGCTTGAGTCCAGACTTGCAGTCAATGGAACAGATACGTCGTATCATGAGGCCAACGGATGTTCCTGATCAAGGCTTGCTGTGTGATTTGTTGTGGTCAGACCCAGACAAGGAAACGATGGGTTGGGGTGAAAACGACCGGGGCGTTTCATTTACTTTTGGTGCAGAAGTTGTTGCAAAGTTCTTGCACAAACATGACTTGGACCTTATTTGCAGAGCGCATCAGGCATGCTATATTTAATTGTTTTGAAAGAATTGTGCCTAAATCAGATTAAACAAAATTCACATAAAATATAAAGAAAATGAAATTGGTGCAAGACCTGTCTGCTAAATAGAAAGAAAATTAATTTGAAAGGGTCTTTTATTTTCATCTGTTTTGTCCTTTGAAATATTTGTATGTGAATATTAGGGGATTTAAATAAAATATATTGAACGAAAAAAATTAATGCTTTCTTGTAGTACTGTCAGACGAATATGTAATATTATACAATTTTTCGTGCAACATTGTTGATGTTGCATATGCAGTAATGTTGCTTGTTTTTTTGTTCACTGTGAATTGCATCTTTCCACATTCCCAAACAAAATGGTCCTCTGGCCTACAACATTCTATAAAATAGAACATGGACATTTTCTGTACAACATTCATGCAACATGAAAGATGTATGTTGTGCAAGATTAAAATTGTACGCATGGTATGCTCAACAAATGGTACCTTTACATGGTAAAACTAGTTAGTAATTTTTTTCCCCAGCTACATCACATTTCTTTTCCTGTGAAAAAAAAATCATTCAGATGGCCGTTTCAATTCTTTAAAACTGTTCTCTACCTTCTTTCCGTTACTGACAGATGTAAAGCATTTTTTCAAATCAAAATTCTGGACAAAAAACAAGCAATGTAATACTAGTGCTAAACAAGTAGTATGGAATAGTAATCTGTTTTTTAAATTTATTTTTATTGAGAGTTTTAACTGTTATCTGTAGTTCATGTAGCCAGTGCTCTAAAACAGGCTATCCTGTCTGGGGAATAGTGTGTATAAAATGTACCTTGTTGCCTATCGGAAAGACTAGCCCTTGTGGCAGTAGATGGTTTTCTTTCTCACTATCAGATAGTTTTAATCACGTGTCTGATGCCATATAACAGTAGATAAAATGTGTTGAGTGCATTACATAAATCACTTCCCTATGATAATTTTATTTATCAAGTAAACAGCATGATTGTACATTCAGTTAAAATTCTGTCAGACTAATATTCTTTGCTAATTGCAATGGTTTTGTATAAAATATGGATGTTACCTTTTACTTGATATGCAAAAATCTTAATTAAAATGTCATTAGAAGTAGGATAAATAGAAGATGCTACTTTTTTTTAAATTAAAATTTCTGCAGGGTGTCGGTAATTGGTATTTGGCTTGACAGAGCAATGCCAATTAACTAAATTTTAAGTGTAATTTTCCATATCACTTGTATCGAGTTCTATATATACTTTTTAGTGAAATTATGCATTAATGAATAGTTTATTGCTTAAGACTAGGCTTACATCATTTCTGTTGTACATCTTGTAATGATTATATTTACATTTAACAGGTGGTGGAAGATGGTTACGAGTTCTTTGCAAAACGTCAGTTGGTCACATTATTTTCTGCACCTAATTACTGCGGAGAGTTTGACAATGCCGGTGCAATGATGAGTGTGGACGAGACTTTGATGTGCTCTTTTCAGGTATTTGGAATTTGTTCATCTATAATCCTATCTGGACTACTTAACCTTCTGACTACTGAATTCTTTTTAGTGAAAAATGTCAGTGTACATAAAATGATTGAACTTAACATCAGATTAGTTGATTCAATTGGCTATCCAGAGCTCAGCCTGGTATGAAAATAGCTATAGCCAAAAAAATTGCCAGACCTAATTTGGGAATAAATGCTAGTTATTTCTCTGGTACAATAAGTGAATGAATGGATTAGTATTAAAAAACAACCCATCTGGTGTAAGAAGTTGGTTTAACAGAAGAAAAACAGATTTTTTTTTTTTTTAAAGAAGATAAAAGGGAGATTCATAGTCCCTTGCCAAAAAAAAAGGAAAAGCTAGGATCACTAAAATGCTTTAGCCAAAATTTAAACCAAACTTGGATTTTATTAGCCATATTGTATAATAATTAGCCAATGGCTAATTTGGCTACAGACAGCATGTGTCCTGCTATCAATTACTCGTTATAGTGACGTTCTACCATTAATGTCAAAAAACAACAACACCAGGGATAAAATTGTATTAAATTTTTTAATATTGTGATATTGTAACATCTTGATAAAATAAAGATGCCTGACTCATGAACTGCGTTGAACGTTTTGTCAAATATGTAAGCAAATCCAAACGTTTCCAAATGCTGTCTTGTTATTGTTTTTATTAGTTGTCTTATTTTAGTTAAACCACAAAGAACGGGAATATTGTGGCTGAAATATTAGTTGTTGGGAGTACATGCTTTTCAGGGAGTATCAAGCCCTGGCTGAGAAGTTAGCGGTGTTATTTTCCTGAAATATTAAGTCAGAATATTTCGTAAATTTTGTATGGACGTTCACTTTATGTATAAACACTGATGTTAATGTGGAATAACTTTTTCCCTCAGATACTGAAACCTGCAGACAAGAAGAAATTTCCCTATGGTGGACTGAACGCAGGTCGACCAGTCACCCCACCACGGGGAACCGCACAAAAGAAAGGCAAAATGTAGACAAGTGTGAAAGGTGGAATTAATGTAAATACTTAATGTAAATGCTGTTACGTGCGCAACACTGGGGAGATGCAGGAACCTGGTTAATTTAGGAATGGATTGGTAGGCTGACATGCTAAACAGACTTGACATTTTACTTGATATGGCATGTGAATGTGTACAACATTTAACTTTCAGGAGTGCAGAAGTTGCTGATATGGCAGCTTGATCGGTGGGAATTTTGTGGAATAAAATATTGTGTATACATGTATATATATATGTGAATGTTACGGAGCTGTGTCTAGTCACAGGGCACTGACCAAACATAGTGTAAATAATTCAAAATGAGACTGAGCAACCGCTGTAGTTAATATAAATGAAAAATCTTGTAACAATTGACTTTTAAACATTTGGAATGTACTTTTATCTGTGCTGCAACAGTGGAATATTAATAACAAGTAGTTTTTGTAGTTAAAAAGTGTACATTGTGCATTCTGAAAGTTTGATAACTTATTAATGGTATTCTGTTGTTTTTTGCTTTGTAATTGACATCAATTTAGCATCCATCAGTAATTACTAATGGACATCATATGATACGCTTCTATTAAAAGAAATGCAAATTGTTTTTCTAAAAAATTTATTGCATGTAAAAAAAATTCTACTTAATTTATATTGGCTTGTTTTTTTTAATAGAAATACTATAGGACTGTATCAGTCCAAATTATTTCTTTGATCAGTACTCCAGTTACATATGAATTCCGATGTAAAGCAGTTACAAACTAAGTAAAATTGTTTAAGCTTAACGAAATGATAAATGATTGGATGTTCAACGAAACAGTTCTGTAGTGAATCGACACCTTGAAGTCACAATGGTGGAATGTTTTGGAAATGTTTTATTCTAGATGGTCAAACAAATTCTCAGATTGTGTATGTCCTAAGATATTTGATTTATTTGTTAGGTGTCAATACTGTGATGTTAACATATTTATAAATACTGCAAACTAGGACCTGGTGATGTCGGCATTCATTTGATAGTCATATCATCTTACACACTGCAAGTTAATTTTGACTGTTTCTGGAAATTGTTAATGTTTAATATGCAAGTCATTTATTCTAGTTCATTTGTCTTTTTTTGGTGTTCCAAAGTGTTGTCGGCAACAGGTGTAAATTTTAATTTGTGTAAAATTTAGAACATGCTGTACAAAGAAGTAATCATTTAATGCATTTGTGTTGTTTTGTAATGTCTACACACTTAAACGCATTAGCACCTGAAGTACCTGTGCATCGTAAGCAGCACTCTTTTACTAATGATGTAGATCTGACTTCTGACTTAAGTATTTTTTCTTTTCCTCATTGGTAATCACATTTTATATTAAAAAAAAATTCAACTTTGTCAAGTAGTCGTTATGTTAACTTTTCATTTATATGTCCATTGTATTTTGTAGTTTAACTTGAAAAAGAGAATAAATGTAGTTTTTTATTTTCTGTGTGTTAATGTGATTAATAAATAGTGTGAAATAGCTTACTAGTGGTCCGGATGAAAGCCCAATTACAAAAAAAATAAAATAAAAAAAATTATTTAAAAAAAATTCCAACCCATTATAAGATAGTTGAATAAGATAATGCAACCAATTCTTACCACTGTAATATATTTCCTTATTCAAGGAATGCAAATGCAGTTTCATTGAAATTAAAAAAAAAAAAATGCCAGGACATGAAATGTCTTAATATTCCATACATGGAATTCATTTAGTACTATGTAGGATAAACCTATGTGTTCGTTTTTGTAGGTGTGAAAAATAACAATGGGTCCTATACGTGGCTAGGTTACAAATATGTGACATAATTATATTGATTTATTGATGATGACTTCTGCTTAATACTGTGATTAGTTATTGATTAATACAACATTAAACTGGTTAATGATAAGTTTCAGGTTTATCCATCGGGAAAACTATATAAAAGAAAGTATTTATGTTCGTGATAGTATTATTTTGAACATAGTTAATGAGTTACAGTATCAGTACAAATCAACATTAAAGAATGATTGTATACATTTAGTTAATTATTTAGCAGTAATTCATTAACAACGAACACGGATACTCACACTGTCAATGTCACTTGAAAATAATACCATATATAACCATCTAAATGAAAACTAATTTCATAAATAATTATGGTGATGACATTCCATAAATCGGAAAACGATGGCTATTAGCATTACTCTGTGTTGTATAGTAATTGTTTTCACTGTAGTTTAATTCAGGTTTAAATATAAAATCATGTTGAAGTTCATATTCTAGCATAACAACACTTATTAAATAAAATTTATTGCTTTTAACTATTGTTAAATGCTTACTACAGTAAAGAGGGCGACCTGCGTTGTGACAACAAGCGTATTTCCTTTGGTGTGGCTTACTGATGAATCTTTCATTCATAGCTATAGGGGGAAAATCACCACTATAGGTCTTAGTAACCTTAATTATAGTAATTAATGCAATATATAGATATATATATAGATAGATAGATCGAAAGATAAATAGATAGCGATAGAGATATAAATATAGGTACATATAGATATAGATATAGATACATATATAGATATAGATACATATATAGAGATACATATATAGATAGAGATACATATATAGATATAGA
>JAUTBW010016231.1:0-11663 GCA_032361425.1 Peltospira smaragdina
GGAGGGGGGTGGGGGGGCAGCTGCCCACCCCATCCCGAAAATATCCGTTTTTGTATATTTTAAAATTACATTGTCGATGTTACCATATGTTAACACTGGTTACCAATACAATATACAAGAAACATTTAGAAAAGACGACCCAGTCATGTTATGTTTAACTGGCACGCTTCACACCAGTCTAGTTATGCTACTATCGCTATCTAGGTCACATACAAATGCTGTATGTTAGTACATGTTCTTTCACGGGGGACCTGCCTCGCTTATACAAAATGGCGAAGTTTGTATTTAGCGTTTGTCGACTTTCCTTCATAGCGAAGGCTAACAAGTGTAATACAGGTAGGCCTACTGGAGTGCTTGTATGTTGTATTAGAAACCAGTGTTAAAACATTGTAAATCGACAATGTAACTTTAATCATTTGACAACATTATATACACAGAGTCAAACTCGATTTTGTGTATCATTTATGACCTATTATTAGTACTTAGATATTAAATTATATAATTATACCTATGTTCGTTGGGCCTATGTGTGAATGGTTTCCAGTTACCGATAAGCATAAAACAGTTATTATATTTTATATATTATTGTATCTAACAGTAATCTGATGATTGAAAATGATGTATGGCATATGTATCTATTTTCCTTCCTTGTCCAAGAAGTGGGATGTAGCTCAGCGGTAGAGCGTACGCCCATGGTCGTCGGATCAATCCCATCTGGTGGACCCGTTAAGCTATTTCGCGTTATAGCCAGTGTTCATAGACTGGTGTAACACTAATAAAGGCTGTGCTATAGGCTACGCTGTCTGTGAAATGGTGCATATAAACATCCCTTGGTGATAATCGAAAATATGGTATAATGGTATAATTATGGTATAATTATATGTCTGATTCCGTATAACGGTAAATAAAATGTGCTGAGTACGTCGTTAAATAAAACAAACGTATCTGCTAATCCTAATGGTGTCAAAAATTAAATAAAAATTAAAATAAAAAATAAATAAAATAAAACAAATTTAAATATAAATCTGATACAAGATACAAAAGAAACAAATAACTACAAATGTACTAATAGTTATAACAAAAGTTGGTACACCCTATGGTGTATGTATCACAATGTTTCACAGTGATGTTGCATAATCGATATTGGTTTGCAGGAATGTTGTATTATGAAAATCAGCCAATCCACGGACGACAATTCCGTCAGCTGCAGAACAGCTATTTTGGGAACAAAGCAATGGACACCTTGCGTTTTAATCTGTCAAATTGAACACTTGGCTATCAGCTGATCCGCAGCGTTGTTGATTATGTTGGGATGATGCTTGTTCCGTTCCACCAACCCTGATGACGTTGGTCGCGAACCCAGAGTGATGCCTCGCTCTGGAGGCGTCCCCATGGTCTCTCTTAAAATGGGATGATTTGTGAACATCACTTCGGCCAAAATCACTACTTGGTCGAAGGGGGTAAAAACAAAAGTTGTTGGCGAAAACCACACCAAAACGGTGGTGAATATATAGTGTAGAAATAGAGTCATTCAGAGACATGCGGCGAGTGAGAGTTGTTGCTGTTGTTGTCGTGTGCATATCACTTCTGGCAGCGGCGGGGCTGCGGTCGACGTCATTTGCATGCAGTGGTCGCAAGGTTCTACGAGGCCAGAAGGGCATGATATCTGATGGGCCAGACAAATACCTGGCCAACGCCCACTGCGAGTGGCTCATTGACGGTAAGATGTGTCATATAGCCTACAACTATCACATAACCTCCCTGCCCCCTCCCCCCCCCCAAAGATCATTAGGCCTACAGATTACTGTTTATTATTTAGGTCACTTAAAAATTTAATAATGATAAGCCTGGCTATAATAATAATTATAGGGTTTGG
Source organism: Peltospira smaragdina (assembly GCA_032361425.1). Classification (NCBI taxonomy): domain Eukaryota; kingdom Metazoa; phylum Mollusca; class Gastropoda; order Neomphalida; family Peltospiridae; genus Peltospira; species Peltospira smaragdina. The sequence continues at coordinate 1,877 of JAUTBW010016231.1, forward strand.
ACTAGTATTAGATTAAGATTGTACTGATGGATGTTAAGTACAAAACTGTTAGGCTGTCATTTTAATTGACAAATAATATCAAGAGGTTTTTTTTTAATTGTCATGGACACAACATATTTTACTAATACTATTCTAGCTTCTTATTCACTCCTCATAGCAAATATAGTCCAGTACATTTACTGATTTAGTGACTGTATATGCAATAATACATGAAATTGTTGTGTAGATGTATTTGCTAGTATATTTAGTTGCATTTATTCTTGATCTATGATTATTTGAAAATGTATAAAGTATAATTTCTATAAACATGGTACAGTTGTCATACTTTAGGTTTAAAAATCAAATTTTGCAATTTTGATTTACCACACAGAGAATCCTAAACTATGTATTTTAAACCTGTAAAATAATTCGTTTCAGCTGGCAGTCCAAACAAGACAATCCATCTTGAGTTCAAGAACATGGCTACAGAATGCTCATTTGACTTCCTGTTTATCTATGACGGCAATTCTTACACCAGTCCACTGATTGCCAGTCTGAGTGGAGATAGCCCACCCAATCCCGTGCTGGCTACTTCAGGATATGTAAGTACTGTTCTGGGATTTTCAAATAAGAGGTTGTTGTTGATCATACTTGATCCATATGTAAATAGGGATTTTAGTATAGGGTAGCCCAGTGTCCATTGCTAGTGATTTTTTGACTTTGGCCACCAAATAACTATAAAATTAAAGTAAAATTAGTAAAATTTCTTATCTATTTACACATTGGCAAGTAGTGTTTAGAATGTGTTTAGAATGCCTGATGAATACAAGTATAGGATGTTCCCACCAGCTAAATCCTGTGTGTGTGTTTCAGATGCTTCTGTACCTGTTCAGTGACCGGAACTACATGAAGGAGGGGTTTGAGGCCACCTACCTCATCCTGGACTGCCCCTGGAACTGTAGTGGCCATGGCCAGTGTGTCAACCACCAGTGTCAGTGTCACCATGACTACACTGGCGCCGCCTGCGACCGGCCGGCGTGTCCTGACAATTGTAGCAACCATGGCGTGTGCAAGCCTCAGCCAGGCCTCAGTCACAGCAGGTGTGTGTGTGACCAGGGGTACGTGGGATCAAACTGCGCTCTCTCCATCCACAATGAGGTGGGGGTTGGGGAGTGGTTCTCTTTGGAGATGACCAGCCCAAGTTTCAAGCCACGAACCTTTCACACAGGAGCTTTTTTGGAATCGACTGATTGTTTATGGATATTTGGAGGTTATGATTTAAACACTGTGTTGAATGATGTGGTAAAGTTTTGTATGACCACAAATCAGTGGGAGACGGTCATTCAGACTGATCCTTGGCCAAGTGCTAGAAAAGGTCATGCAATGGCAGCCGTTTCTGATGGCTTTTTTATATTTGGTGGAATTCTTCAAAATGGTTCCCATAGTAATGACCTTTGGTTTTTTAATGTTACAAGAAATCAGTTTTCTCAGCGTGCTATGAACAGTACTATCATTCCTGGGGCTGTAACAGGCCACACACTGACTACAGTTGAGACGTGGGTGTATTTGTTTGGTGGGAAGGGCGAGGACCGTGTACTAATTGATTACATGTACAGAATCGACATTGAGAAGTCCGAACAGTGGGAGAGAGTCTACTTCAAGGGAGGTAACTTTCCGCGGAAGCGACTGGTGGGTCACTCGACGGTGTACCATAAGGAGTCGCGGTCGCTGATCGTGTTCGGTGGTTACCTGCAGCGCAGCGCCCTCATCAGCGAGCGCACCAACCATATCCACATGTTCCACGTGGACGACAGCTACTGGTCTGAGGTGGACAACCGCCACACCAATAAATCGAGTGAGCCGATCCGTGGGGCGTTCCACTCGGCTGCACTCATGGGCAGCTACATCGTGGTGTACGGCGGCAACACACACATCCACCATCGCCTCGAGGTGTGCTATAATGCAGGCTTCTACCTCTACCACCTCGGCTGTCATGTCTGGGTGAATAGCACACACTTTTCAGGTAGGTCATTTTGTACTTTGCATCCCTTTAATACCTTTGTCTAATACTCAGGATTCAGACACTCCTGCCATGAGACCAGGGTCCATCTAGCAGGAAGATCTAATACTCATTTGCCAATCTGTTTTTCTACTTCTAATTAGCTTAGTGGTTATTTAACACAAAACAATCAGTATGTCTTATTACAGTTATGGGAAAATCGAAACAACTGTAAAAAGTACCAGGGAAAATTAAAACAATGTATGGGGTTCAAGTCCATGTGGTAGAAAAAAATCTTAACAAGTTATGCACATTTTAGCTATAAAGGTTCAGCATTTAAACACAATGATGTAGCAAAATACCAGCACCTTTCACACCTGGACCCCCCACCCCTTTTTTTCTTCTTCAAAATTCCTGCATCCAACTTTATACCCACCATCACCGGCTAGAATGAAAAAAGTAATCTATGTGACAACAGCATGTTTTCTTCTATCATAATGGCTTAAAACCAATTAATTTTAAGGAAGTTACATGACATCAACAATATTGTAATCCTGTGCCTATGACAGTGCTATTCAGATTAGAATGATCTAATGTACATATAACTACATTGATATTTTAGGTTGTATTATTTTGTAATACTATACAACACTTAAATATAGTAATACATTTTAATAAAATAACATATTAGTACCTATTAAAACTAAATAGAGGAAGGAAATGTTTTATTTAATGATGTATTTGGTTGTATATGTATATTGTACCTGACATTACTAAGGACAATATAGATATCACTCACCCACAGACTTTTAGTACACACCATGGTCTTTATGAAACCAGTTGTGAAGCACATGTTGTAATGGGAAATAGCTATATAATTCAAGCCACTGTTCTATAACATGTAACTAAAGCTGTGGTATCTACTATCTTGTTTGAATGATGATACATTTGTTAATACTTAAAAAAGGCCTGTCGCTTGCTACTAATTAGAGGAGTCTATGGAAAGGAAATCAAGTTTATTACCGTAACTCATCATGAATAGGAATCACAGCCAACTATAGACTGACATTGATTCCACTGCAACACTGCTTTTAATTATAGTTAATGTTTACTGTAGCAGAAATTATTATATGTTATAAAAAGCATTATGATTATAAATCAATCTTTGTCCTCAATATTATGTTTATTTTAATCCTCTACTTACTATTACCAAAAAAAATTATAGCTTCCACCGCAGAATAATTGATTTTCATCACTATGTAGTCGAGAACTAAAGGGCAATATCAAATGTTAGCTTAAAGCTAGACGAGTCATTAAGGTTATGCATCAGGATTAAAGGTAAGACAATATTTTGTTTTATTATTTTTAGAATAACTATAATTTTAGTGGAAATGAGAACTGAAAGATTTGTATAGAAATCTAGAGCAGAGGTTTCACATAATGCTGAGTGAGTGCAAATAATAATTAGATTTTCATCATCACATGTTTAGCTGAGATGTTTTGAATGTTTAAAACCAAGTCAGGTATCTTTGTTTTATCAAGCCAGGATTCGACATTAAGGTACACCCGAATGACATTAACTAGTAAACAGTGGGTTCGGTCTAGTCGTAACAGTTCCTAACTAGCCCGACTGGTCGTGTTGATAATTTATAAATGGTAAATTAATTTGCCATTCAGTAATCCTGCAAACAATATTTCTCATTCTCATCCATCATAAGATTGATGAAGTATTAAACTAAAGACACGGAAATCCTTAATTCTATAACTAGACGTGATACAGTGGGCTGTGCTAAATGGTAATGAATAAAGTAATTTTTTAGAAGTCAGCGTTTGTCACAGCTTGGTCAATTCCATTTTTTCTTATTGTGGTTATACTTTATAATTTTTAAGTATATTCTTAAAATCATATGCAGTAATTATGAAGTGGTGGGGTTTTTGGGGTTGGGTTTTTAAAAAAATTTTTTATAAAGAAGCTCTATTTAGGTATATTTGTCATTCAACAGTTCGGTCTAGTTGTTATTGGGACAGGTCTAGTACATTCTAAGACCTACTAGTACACTGGCCTAATGATTAAAACAGTTAACGTTGAACCCTGCAAGCCTAAAATATCAAGCCCTGTGCTGATAAACATAGACTTTAAAGTCTAGACTTTAATAATGTCCACACTAGTAACATCATGGGAACGTCATTCAAATAGCATTATGTTAAAGTCTGGACTTTATTAAAGTCTATGATAAGGTTTCTAAGCATGGGGCCTGGTCTATAAAATGAGTGTTTATATTTATAAATGAGTTTTGGCTGCTTCAGATCACAAACACAAATTTGTGGAATAAATTTATGCAATACAGTTATTAGTAGTGGTTTGTATTATATTTGTAAACAAGGTGGCCCACATTTATGTTTTTGGGGCCACATCCATTTTAAAGTTTCCAGATAGGATTTTGATCCCATTTGATGACCTGACAACTGGCAGATTGAGACTTGGGCCTCATCCCACAGACAAAATAGCATATACCACAGCCTTTGCTATACTAGTTGTGGAGCACTGGCTGGAATAAAAAAAATAGCTCATAGGAACACCAGGTGGCACCAATCCAATGATTAACAGCAGGCACTCTACCCCTAAGCTGTCCTGTCCTGCTCCCATGTGTTGATGGTATCTTAATTGAATGAGTATTGCTGACAACAGTGTTGTACACTCATTTTTGTACCTTACTCTTCATTGGCTAGTGAACAAAAAAATAATAACTCGCCAAGTTTAAAATATCACTAGCCACACTACTCTTTGTTGTATCATTTATGCATACGCTGTAGCCATGATAACATTATAAATGACTTATGCTGCTGGATTAAATAAATAAATTGAAACAAGGAAATTGTTTAGTTTTTACTCATTTATGAATTTAAATGAGGATCATTCCAGAACTGAATGCACGAGGAAGTTGGGAGATGTTGAAATGATTATATTAAACATCACATAATTGCAATTTAATTTTCTAGGTTTACTTCCTTTTAAATTAAATATTATTTTGTGGTGGGTATATAAAAAACAAAGTACAACATTTACCCATATACGGCTGTCAGTATTTAGTTTATGTTTGTTTTAAAGACATAGCGGTAGTAAGCAAATATCAACAAACAACCCGTCTTCCCCTATAATGTTTGTAATGCATCTCATTGTCCACCATAGAATGTTACTTAATTGTTGAAATACTAATTTTGTATGTTTGATTACAATGTGAATAAGTATACTATGAACGGTGAGTAAGCAACCTTTACTTGATTTTGTAATCGTATTCTGCAATCGGAAGGAACCAACAGTATTCGAAGCTTCTTTGGTCGGCCGATGTATGTGATTGGCCGATCACATACATCATCCAGCAATCGATATCAACTAAAATATTCTAAATGTTTGTATGCATTAAATAACACACCGATTGAAATACACTGATTGTTCTCACAAGCATCTGAATTATTTTCGCCAAAGCACTAAAGTCAGTGATGAGCTACGAACGGTACCGAAAATTAATGCAGAATTCACAATAATCAGTTCGTAAATAATGAAGTGTTCCACTTGTACCATAATGTCAAAACATTTCATTGGTTTTCTCTATCATGACTTTGAATGCACATGCCAAATACTTTGACGTTTTTGGAGTCAGTTGCCAAAAGGCGACGATAATAAATGCAATTACAAGCCATGCCAACATTTTGGTCGCATTGGCGACCATTTTGGTCGCAATGTACAACACTGAATAAGTGTTGATGCTTTAATTTTACACAATATAATTACTGTATGCTGATATCTGAACTGAATATACAGAGATTTATCCAGGCTTTATGTGGTAACGATTATTGGCATCTCTCCAAGAGCTACGGGCACTGAAAATTCACAAATATTTGGCTGTTTATTCCCAAACCTTAATGAGTAGCTTGAAAAACTTTTCCAATTTTGACTAAAATCATGCTATTTTTTCCAATCCCATAAGCCATTGGACCCTGGTGAAAATTCCTGGATAAATCCCTGATATAATAATTATGTGTATGTATCTTATCTTGTAACAGCAGCAGTTTGATCACAGACTTATATCTTTTGATTATCAGACATCTGTTATTAGTGTTAACAAGAAAACAATCAATAAGACACATTTCAGTATTAAGATGTCTGATGTTAGTTCCTGTAGCAACTAAATGCTTCAGAGATGTAACCATGGCGACTGTGATAATGACAGTTGCAAGGTTTATTTTGTTGACCAGATTAAATACCATGTGTGTGTTACATAGATTTTACTTAGCACACGGGCTAAGAAAATTAATTGAGCTATAGTGTATGTCATGTTCACAAACACAATAGAAATTAGAAGTGGGAAAACAAAATCAGTGTAATAGGTAAAGGTACAAAATGATCGAGTTAGCATGGACAGTTATTATGATTACATACAAAAAGTGATCAGTCATGTTTCAGTGAATTAGTTAGCTGTAAATTATCTAAGTTTAATAATAAGTAGGCAAGCACATAAGGGGAATTTTATGAAGAAGTTTAGTTTTACAAATTACCATATAAAATTATTTGTTGAAATCTTTCTTTTGTTGATAATTAATAATTATTTATTACATCTTTGTTTATTTATAATAGGAAAATAGCAACCCTTAATAATCAGTCTAAAGATTTTGCATGGTGAATAAAGAATCCATTTTGTATGTAAATCCTTTAGTTAATGATCCACTTAGAAAAAATTGGCAAATGGTTATTAGCTTAAGATATTTTAATTTAAAGACATAGCATATTTTCATGACTTTTTTATCTAAATATTGATTATAAACTGAACGTATATTCATTTGAGATCAGAAACCCCATTATGTTATTGTCAAAGATGTTTAATTAAGGCCGTGATGAACAGAATTATATGTCGCACAGTCCTCCAAGTAACTGTTTTGCTATTTATTCATTTATTGATTTTTATCATAATTTAATTCTTTAAAGAAACATTGTTAATAAATAAAATATGGTCTGTAGATGGTTACATGAAGTAAATTTTAGGATGAATGAAATACATGTGTATATATATGTGTGTGTGTGTGTGTGTGTGTATATATATGTGTGTGTGTATGTGTGTGTGTGTGTGTGTCTTGTTTAGCTCAGATACAAAATAATGTTTGTAACTGATAACAGCAGTTGATAAAAATGCAAGTTAAACAGTATTTGGAGATGTTTAGATTTAATTCCATATTCATCTCAGATGTTCTGAACAGATAAGAACTGGATCAAGTATCTTTGTTTTATCATTTTTTAAATTGGGGGAAAAAAAGAAGAAATAGACAGTTTTCTGTAGAATATATTTATGCAACACAGTTATTAGTGGGGTTTGTTTTTTGTTTTTGTTTTATGTTGTTGTTTTTTTTGTCTTATAGAACACAGGTGGCCCAATTTGAATTTATTTTGTGTGACTAATACCATTATCTGTCAGTGTTAAAATAATCCACATGGAAATTTGTCAGTCTGGCAAACAGCAGTTTTGGCAGTTTTGAAATATGTGACACCATCTGCCAAAGTAAAATTAAATTCACATATTGTTTTCAAATTCAACAATTAATAAATATACACTGAGTGCCAAAGATAACCCTGAGTACACCATGGATCTCACTGACTAATGAAAATTGTCTTTGGAAGCATGAAACATGGACAGGACTCTTTATATTCTTCCAGTTTAACCGTAAAATATTATTACTGGACTTCCAAAATGTCACTGGAAAAAGTCCAATGAGAACCCTGGGCCATGTAAGTCAAAGCATTCGTAATACTTCAGATGCAAACAATATTTTCTCATTTAAATTAGAAAAGCTTTTAAAGCATGAACATAAATGGACATGTATTTAGAGCACCATCATCAAAAGAGACTTAAATATGTACCCATAAATTTTATGCACATATTTGTATAATGCTGCTGTTTTAAGTAAGTAAATTTCGTCTATCCCTATCGGTCAAAAGCCGTCTTATGTCAGGAACCATTCTATTTTACATACAGCTTGTTTATTATGTATCTGCTCATACATGAATTTAGTTAACAAAATATTTCTGAACCAGAATGTATTTACTATCGATAAAATGAGAAAAAATCCTAATAAAATGTTATTTCAGAAACAAAATTATGGAATTGTATTGTATGCGATCGTTATTTCATTTAGTAACAATGATTTAAAATAATATACTATATTAGTAATAACCTACATCTAAATGATCAGTACTTGTCACCAGTGAAATATTCTGTCACTTTTGTGTCTGCTTTCAATGCTTTTCGTGCTATCGGAAGTAGACATGTTAACAAATTTGTTGTAAAGTAAACAGTGTCCATGGCCATAGATTTTCAGACTTGGGCCAGTAAATAATTACAAAATTACATTGAATTTTAAGTACAGCTAGTGAATTTTCAAATCTATTTACCTTATCGCAGGTAAAATTTAGATTTTTTTTTTAGATCTTGTGTTTAGCTAACTCTGAGATGCTGACCAGAAATATGTTGTTGTGTTACAGGTCTCTCATCGATGATGCCACAGAAGGGTCGGTTTGGCCACATTGCGGGTGTGGCATACGGCAACATTCTGCTGATTGCTGGGGGATACTCGGGCCAGGTGCTGGGGGACCTGATTGCTTTCAAAGTTCCCGCCGCTGTCTCTCCTCACCAGGTAACGGCCAGTTTAACTTTAATGTGGGAATGTGTGCTAGTAAGATTCTTGATAAAATTAGGAATCTTTACACATGCAGGATTCTTTATAGAAACTTAACCTCAGTGTTCATTGGAATGACAGCAATTATCCTTTTTTTTTTAATTTATGCTCTTATAAACTAATAGTAATGCTGAGATGTTTCAATTTAATTGGATCACAATTATTACTGCTAAGTCATGTAATTTATCAAGGAATATTGGCTTGAAGGAAAGGATGTAATTACAACAGTTAGTAAAACACTCCCAATGTTTTCTGTACATGTAAATTACCAGGCTGAAAATCTAGTAGACTTGCAAATAGTCATATTTTTTGTAACTATTTTAAAATATATAAAGTGTCTTTACAGACATTAGAGTTGAGGAAAGTACGTGAATTTGATATTGTGGTATAATCTAACCCAATGTCTTACCATGAATTGGGGGAAATATGCCAATAGGGGAAATAAGATTTACCAAAATATTATAAATGTACATTTTTGTGTGTTAATAATGAATTTGCTGTCTTAAGCTTTTATTGTAGTTAAAACAATAGAGATGTAAACTAACAAAAAAAAATAAAAATAAAATAATAATATTTATATATATTATTCTCACAAAGTGTTATTTTATTATATGGGATAAAGTTATTATCAGGCATAAGCATCATAAATGGGAAATTATGAAGCCATAATTGGGAATAATTTAGCATCAGATTGGAAATGCACTTTAGAAGAATGGCCCCTGCAATAAGCCCTAAGTACATGGTAGGTTATACTGTGACCTGCATTTATTCCAGCCAGTTCCCCACGACTGGTATATCAAAGGCCGTGATATGTGCTTTGCTGTTTATGGGATCCCTTGCTGCTAATCGGAAAGAGTAGCCCAAAAGTTGCGGCAGTCGGTTTCCTCTCTAACTATCTGCATGTTCCTTAACCATGTGTCTGATGCCATATAGCCATCGTTGAGTGTGTCGTTAAAATAAACATTTCCTTCCTTCCTTCATTACTTTGTCTGCAGTCATCAGTCGACCAGGACATGGACAACTGTCTCAGCCACTCCACCAAGGACATCTGTATCACCGACCCTGAGTGCATCTTCTGTACGC
>JAUTBW010016342.1:0-11662 GCA_032361425.1 Peltospira smaragdina
TCTCTCTCTCCCGCCCCCCCCCCCCCGCCCCCCCCTCTCTCTCTCTCTCTCTCTCTCTCTCTCTCTCTCTCTCTCTCTCTCTCTCTCTCTCTCTCTCCAGACGATGACAACAAGGAATAAAATGCAAACGAAATCTTTCTATCACTGTCAGTTAATTTTAATAAACATCTAAATAAAAGATCACTGTTTATTGTTTTGCTTTGAAAGGAATATATGCGGATATTTTAAAAGTTGCATATTGTTATAAGTAAAACAAAAGGCACACTCATGCATACACTATTCTGCAGATATTAATTCTGGACAGGATCGATTCCACCTGGTTGAACCGTTACATTATTTCCCGTTCCAACCAGTGCTAATCTATGACTGATCACTGACTGGTCCCTGACATGAAAGTCCCTTCTCTCAAACGTAGATTTTCGTTTACGTGCAAAACGTAACCTACATGCTTTTGTGAATAAAGCTCCATGATTGGTTCATGACATCAATTCCCAGCCAGTGATCAGACGTAGGTTTACGTTTACGCTGAAAACTACCTTACATTCTTGTTTTTGTTGTTGTTGTTGTTATTGTTTGTTGTTGTTATTATTATTGTTTGTTGTTGTTATTGTTTGTTGTTGTTGTTGTTATTATTGTTTTGTTGTTGTTGTTGTTTAAATACAGCGAGAACTTTTGTTTTGTTTTCAGTAGAGAGAGAGCGTTTGGGTTACGGATTCTAGATATGGGTTTTAAAATTTGTATTCTTATGCTACGTCGGCTCCAAATGTAACAGATAAATCCACTGAGGAGATTCGAAGCACGAACCCTCGGTTTGAGTGTCCAAGTGCTTTATTCATTGAACTAGCTATTGTCAGAAATATATATATTTTTAGATTGATATTCCTTCCACTTACCTACACTTTTAAATTGGTCAGATTTTCTGAACATGGTGTATGTGGGGTGGCACATTTAATGAGTGTCGGTATTTTGAAAGTCTAGACATATGGGCACCCGACCTCGATACGTCACTGAGTAGTAGTAGTTGTAGAAACAATAGGAGTATTGAAAAAGTAGTCGTTACAGCCTACACAGCACAGTTCAATACATCGGGTGCTTCTTGAGCAGTGGTGGGAAATATACAAAGAATTTATTGAAGTCGGATTTGGACCAGGGAGTGAAAATGAATAACAAATTTGATGTGTATGTTAGTTGTTACTACAATTGATATTTTTATTGTTACAGTTTAATCCATATATATGTAAAGTATTGATTGAATTTCAAATTAGCTACAGTAGATGGCATATATAATAATGTATATACGAAAAATAGAGCATTATAATGCATAGCACTGTGTTTCCGTTATTCACTTGTTGCTGTAATTCACTAATTGTGATTCGTAGGTAGAGGTTTCTAGCGAAAAGTTTGAAGTATTTTTCAGCATTATATAAGATATTTATAAACAATAAAGTTAAAATGATAATTTATAGGAAAACTAATTTAATTATTGCCCTGGACCCTTCGTACTTAATCTTTTAAAGTACTGTAGTGGGTATAGGTTTAAGATGGACAAGTTTTAAATTAAAAGTTTTATGCATAATGTTAGGGATCATGGTGAAAATTACCCCATTTCAATACAGCCCTAAATAGATTTAGACAAATTGGTCAAACTGCAGAAGTCACAATTTCAATTTACCAAAATTAGAACAGTCAGGACTATGATTAAATATGTAATAACACTAATATCCATATGTTTCAATTAAAACTATAATAAAACATAATAATTATTAAAGTCACAAACTTACAGCAATTGAAATTATTTCATTTTTCTAAATATTGATGATACAAGGAATGTGTATTTATTTAAGATAAACCTCATTATGTTATTGCCAAAGGTTTCAGTTTACTTAGTAAGCAACAGTAAATTTCTTATCTATTTACAAGTAACAAGTACAGATTCTATAACACCTGAGTGGATATATTTCATCCTTCCATTTTCTATAACCTAGTGATGAAAGCACCTGCCTAATACACAGTCGATCTGCAATTGATATCGCAGTGAGCCACTAGAGATTTCTCCTATTAAAATGTCAACAAAACAACTAAGATATAGATGTTGAGTGCATCGTTAAATAAATCATTATTTTATTTGTCAGATAGCCATTTCTTAAGAACCTTTCTAATCACAATGTTTCTGAAGTCGATAATTATTGCCATTAATATAAAAAAATGTGTCAAGTGCATCATTAATTTTTTTATTAATTTTTTTCATTGTGTATTTTAGACTGAAGCCTGACGACAGTGGAGAGGAAGACAACAGCGACATGGCCCCTAGACCAGCACCTGTAAGTAATGTCATCGTCCCATTAGCAAATGGGACAGGTCATGTTTGATAGTTGAGCAAGAGTGAAATTTCATCTACTGAATTTTAGGGTTGGAATTAGCATTGCGGTTAGGGCAAGGGTTAGAATCAGGTTGTAAATATAATGGTGATGAAGAAAAGTTCCAGCTCTTTTCGATATCTTGTTAATTTGTCCCATTAGTGAATAAGTCTAGATTCAAATTTTTTCCCTTATTCATGACTAATTTGATTAGTTAATAAAGTCACAGTCTTTAGTTTAAATGTTATAAAATGAGTTCAAAGATGAAATAAAAACATAGCAGCACTTATAATTTATTCATAAGTGAACACCATTAATGTTAATCATGAATAAAAAATTTGAAAAAAAAGTCTTACCATTATATAACACAGCAGAAGTTAAACTGTATTATTTTTAGCACTGTTAATTTATTAAAATTTTATGTATTCTATACATTGTCATATGAGAGCCAGAAGATCGTAAGTAGCAGATAGGACAGAAAACTGTTTTTGCATATTCGTGATCTCCACCTTTGATTACATTACCTCACAAAAAATTGTAACTGTAGCTCTAATAACAATGAAAATACAGAAGGAAATATATTGCCATAACTGTATTACTGACATGTATTCAGAAATCAGTTTTCCTTCATTATCTTTGTTTCTAAGAAAGTACTTGACGTGCAATTACAACCTTCTGGCTCTCACACGATGACATGTCATGTGTGAAGTTTATTTATATTAATTTTTAAAATTATATTTATAGAAAATTATTTCAGTTTCTACGCCAGTAGTCCAATCTGTAATAAGAAATGAACTGATTTATAGTGTCCACTATTTTACATTGTTCATTTATTTATTTTAATTTCAGAAACCTGGAGTTGGGGAACACCCTCTCAATTTTAACTACGCCTATTGGTTTTCTCGCCGCACACCAGGAAAACAGATGACCAGCTATGACCAAAACCTTAAGTTCATAGGGTCATTTGCTTCGGTATGATACTCTTTGGTAGTAGTGAATATACTTAACAAACATTATAATTTAATATTTTGTTCTCAAGGTGTTTTTTGTTTGTTGTTGTTTTGATTTTTAATGATGGGATGCTATTATTTGAATTGAGTCCTGAATATTTATTGAATTTTTTTTTTTTTTACGAAATGCAGTTTTACAAGATTTAAATTGAACAGGTTTTTAAATTGTTTTTTACTTTGTTTATGATTTTTTTTTTTTTTATTCTTTTATATCTCTCATAAATGCATTTGATCGGCATTCTGGGAGTGGGACATAGCTCAGTGGTAAGCGTGTTCGCACATTGTGGAGTGGGTCGTCTGATCGATCCCAGATGGTGGACCCGTTGGGCTATGTCTCATTCCAGCCCCACGACTGGTATATCAAAGGCCGTGGTATGTGCTATTCTGTCTTTGGGATAGTATATGTAAAAGCTCTCTTGCTGCTAATCGGAAAGAGTAGCCCATGAAGTGGCAGCAGCAGGTTTCCTCCCTAACTATTTATATGGTCCTTAATCATATTTCTGACGCCATATAACCATATGCCAGTGCATCGTTAAATAAAATATTCCCTTTCTTGATCCGTATTCGGTAACTGGTATTTATTTAGTTTATTCACTGATTGATTGTCTCATTTATTCATCCACTTATTCGTTCTCTCACTCTGTGCAGGTGGAACAGTTCTGGCAGTACTACAGTCACATGGTTCGACCCGGCAACCTGTCAGGTCACACAGACTACCACCTGTTTAAAGAGGGAATTAGACCCATGTGGGAGGTGAGTCACACAATTCATCGTTTTAAAGTCGCACTCTGTTTTCTTTGGCTTCTCACATTTATAGGTATGAGAGCACCTTGATAACCTAGTGATAATTGTGCCCACCTGATACGTGATCAGTCTGAGATCAATCCCCGCCAGATAGCCACTAGGATATTTTCATATTAAAATGTTTTCGACACCAATATAGCCATTAATAAAACTCTTTTGAGTGCATTGTTAAATTATTTTTCATAATTAAATAAATTTTATAGGCATACCTGCACTTTTAATTCACTTGTAGTTTGTTACCATTGGATCTTAAGTTAAGCATATGTCGGGTACCATATAATCATGAATAGAATGTGTGGAATGCATCATTAAATAAAACCTCAATATCTGTCTCTCTTTTTTCTCTCTGTCTTTTTGTCCTTCCATCTCTCTTTATCCCCCACCTTCAACTCTCTTCCTCTGTCTCTCTGTCTTTCTCTCTGATTTCTGATGGTAACAGCAGTGTTGTGAATTTCTCTTGTTTTGTCTTCATGAGGCAGATAGTCTGGTAGCAAAGGGTCCTTAACCATATGACATTAAATAGCCATAAATCTTTGTATCATTAAATAATTTCTCTCTTTAATTTCTGGAAGTAATAACAGTAAAGTGGTCTCCTCTCATTTAGGGGTGGGACGCAGCTCAGTGGTAAGCACGTTCACTGATTGTGCGGTGGGTTGATGGATCAATCGCACATGGTGGACCCACTGGGCTTTTTCTCATCCCAGCCAGTGCTCCACAACTGGTGTATCAGAGGGTGTGGTATGTGCTATTCTATGGGATGGTGCATATAAAAGGCCCCTTGCTGCTAATTGGAAATAGTAGCCTATGTGGCAGCAGTGGGTTTCCTCTCTAACTATCTACATGGTCCTTAACCATATGCCTGACACCATATAGCCGTACACCAATGTGTTGAGTGGGTCGTTAAATACACATTTCCTTCCTTCCTCTCAGTTAGTGGCCTTAAACATGTGACAAGTATGTGTTCCACTATAAAATTTATCTCTAATAATTCTCTAATAATTTCTACCATTAACATCAGTAAAGTGCATACGTCTCGTTCTGTTTTCAGGACGCGGCTAACAAGGCCGGCGGCAAGTGGATAATCCGACTGAAGAAAGGCCTGTCGTCTCGGTGCTGGGAAAACCTCATCCTCGCCATGCTGGGGGAGCAGTTCATGGTGGGGGAGGAGATCTGTGGAGCCGTCGTGTCCATACGATACCAGGTATAGCTCAGTTTTAGAGTATCTGCTTTTGATGTGGTGGTTCATCGGGTAAATCCCAAGAGAGTATATCTTTAATTGTAACTTCTAGACTTCAGTCATGTAAAAGTTTAATGCAGAGGAAATGTCATTCAAATAGTATTACATTAAAGTCTGGACTTTTATTAAGTCTAGACTAGGTTTATAAGCATGATGTATGGGGTTACTCCCTATCAGGTAGCCATTAGAATTTTTTTGAGTAAAACATTTTTCTAACCAGTATAACCGTTAACAAAAATGTGTTGAAGTGTGTTATTAAATAATTTAAAAATTATTATTATTTATTTCTTTGTAAATTTTAACTATGCTGTGTTGTAGGAGGACATCATATCTCTGTGGAACCACACTGCCAGCGACCAGGTGACGACGTCACGCATTCGCGACACTCTCAAGCGAGTGCTCAACCTTCCGCCTAATACCATCATGGAGTACAAGGCCCACACAGACAGCCTCAAGTAAGAAACAAGTTTTATCCTTACACTGGTAGCTTCAGTTTTAAATAATATTTATTTGCAGGTAACATGCTGGTTCCTATAAGTTCCTGCATTTAACAAATATTTATTTATTTATGGAAAATAGCTAAAACAATACAGTAAAAAAAAAAAAAAAAAAAAAAATTTTTAAAGATATTTATTTATGTATTTTTATATATATTATTATGAATTGTTTTTATTTATTTTAAAAAATATTTTTGTATTTTATTTTTGTATATTTGTGTATGATTTGTTTATAAGAGTAGTTCATTATACTATACCTACTAATAACATAGACAAAATGGGACTTAATGGACAATTCGTTAAAACTGGTAGTTCGTTATAAGCATACTTTACTGTAGTTATATTTAAAAGTTAAAATTGTATAAATAGTTTTACCAGTATTTATTTTATAATGATGTTTGTTTGTTTATTTTCAGAGACAACTCCAGCTTCCGAAACACCGACGTTTTTATGAGATGACGACAGTTTCACTGACAGACCTTGACATTGATAACCAACTTTACAAACCAAACTCAGCAGGGAAAACTTAACAGATTATGTCTTATATTGCAAGAGTCACATTAACACATTGGCTACCAGCTACAGGTATACCTGTAAACTGGGTGCACCAGAGTTTACCAGTATAAAATAACCAGCATCTTCACAAACGAAACTTAGCAGGGAAATGTAACAGATGGGGAGTTTTATCTTGCAAGTCATTATTAAAATATTTTCACCACCAATATCACCATTAATAAAAAACGTTGAGTGTTTAAAAAAATAAAAAAATTATTATGTCTTTATTACTTGATAAACTGCTGTCAAATAGAATTTTAAATTTGGAGTTTGGATATAGTGCAGTGGTAGAACATTCTCTCAAAACGTGGTCAGTCATCAGTTGATCTCACCTAGTGGACTCAGCAATGTATTTTTTTATTCAGCCATTGCTTCACAACTGGTGTAAGAAAGGTTGTGGTATTTACATGGTGGGGTGCCTCAATAGCCTGGTGGTGATCCCTCCCGCCTGACACATGGACGGTCTGAGATCAATCCCTGTCAGGGAACCGCTAGACTTGTCTATAGAATTCTTTATTTTTTTATACTAATATAACCCATAATCTAAAAAATGTGTTGAGTGTGTCGTTAAATAAACAAAATTACTACACTGTATGGGGATCATGATGGCACATGTGGCTAATTAAGTATCTGAGCGCAGAATTTCTGAAATTGATGGTTGTTCTTATTACATTTTTCACTCGATAAAATGTTAGCAAATGTCAGCAAGCTGTTGTAATGTGCAATATCGTATAGCAAATTGCAGGTAAACGTAAACCTATATCTGATCATTCGCCCGTGACATCAGAGACCCTACTCTCAGTCTGTCAGCCTTGACAGCATAGTTGTCTAATCCATCGGTCTGAAAAATAATGCTGGTAGGTGCTGGGTTCGTATCCCGGTACCGGCTCCCACCCAGAGCAAGTTTTATAACAGACTTGGTAGGTAGGTGTAAGGCCACAACACCCTATTTTCTCACACTAACCTCTACCATGGTTACTACTAACTACTAAACAGCTCAGGCTCCTGAGATGTGGCCAGGACAGGTGTGCTCAAAACACTTTTACTACCTCTCAGCCAGTCAGATGTAGATTTATGTTTACCTTGAAAACAAATTACATGTTTATAAATAAAGTTCTAGTATGTTTAATTATGTGAATCTTGTAGAATAAAATAATTTAAATAAAAAATTTTGGTTGTTTGTTTTTGATCATACTAAAGAGTTAGGGTAGTCCAGTGATATGAACCAAGCATCTGAGCCACCTCAATCTCTAATAGAGTCTGCACTCGGACTCCGGCCTTGAGTCGGGACTCTGCTGAGTTTGAGATTGTTTTCATGTTTATAAAACTACTTGAGTCAAAGTAGTTCTGTAAGTCTAAAACTCAGCAGAGTCCTGACTCAACACTGGAGTGCCGAGTGCAGACTCTGTTAGAGATTGAGACTGAATTAGTTTTATATGAGCACGGGGCCCTGGTCATGGTGTGGTGGGTTGTTGGATCGAACACTACTGTTAGTACTCTTAACCATAAATAAAAAGTGTTTGAGTGTGTCCTAAATAAAACAGTTACTTCTTTTTGCCATTCTTGCTCCAGCTAGTGCTCCACGACTGGTGTGTCAAAGGCTGTAGTATGTGCTATCCTGTCTATGGGATGGTGCATATAAAAGACCCCTTACTGCTGATCGGAAAGAGTAGCCTATGTGGTGGCATCAGGTTTCCTTCCTCACTATCAAAATGGTTCTTAACCATAATATGTCCAACACCATATAACCATAAATAAAATGTATTAAGTGTGTTGTTAAATAAAACACTTCGATCTCTCTTCCTGCCATAAAAAATTGATTATTTAAAAAGTGAGAGCAAGATAAAAAGTAGAATGTAGAGCAGATCCACCCCACATAGGCTATATTTTGTTCCAGTCAGTGCCCCACAACGTGTAACAAAGGCTGTGGTATGTGCTCTCCTCTCTGTGGGATGGTGCATACAAAAGATCCCTTTCTGCTTACTGGAAGTAGTAGTTTTTGTGGCAGCAGCAGATTTCCTAACAAAATGGTCCTTTACCATGTCTGACGCCACAATGTGTTGAGTGAGTCGTTAAAACATTAAAACATATAATCATAAATAAATGTGCTGAGTGTCTTTAAATATTTCTCTCTTATAAACAATAATTAAACCAAGTTCATTCTAAAAATAACAACACATACATTGTAATATAGCATATTTTATTGAAGTCCAATGTACAAGCTATTACCTAGTTATTATTACGGTCGTATGTCTAACCCTGTACAGCATTATTAACACGTCAAAATTATAGCACCAAAATGAGTAAAATAAACCATAACCACATTAAAAAAATGTGTAAAATTAGCAAACTTTACAAGACACTGGGAGAGGGGGAAGAAAAAGCACAATGTGTAACGCAGAAATTGGTTTTAAAAGACAGCTAATGTAATGAATAGTTCTAAATAGATATAAGGTCATTAGAAAGGTATCCGATTTTTTCTCAAAATATTTCAGTACATCAGAATGTTTTTAATTAGTTATAAGGTCTTTGAAATTGGTATCTGACCTTTTTTTAATTTTTAATTAATTTTTTTCTTCTCGGAATTGATTTGTAGCTTAAACGAATAAATGCAGAATACTAAACATGAGAAATCATTTATACTGAAATGAGTATTTTTTGAGTACATCACAAGCAAAAGCAAGTGAAGTGCGATGGTAAACAAAACATTGGAGATAGATGGTCTGAGCAGTGACGACTCTATTCTGTTGCTTAAACTGCACAGAACTGTACAAACGGGTACGTACACAGACTGGGGGTCACTTCACCTGTCTGGCAAACGGTCGATCTGAGATCAATCCCTAAGAGGTAGCCACTTTTACTAATTAAAACGTTTATGACGTCAATATAACTGTTAAAAATGTGTTGAGTGCGTGGTTAAATATTTGTTATTATTATTATCATTGTTCAATGTTTGTCAAACTGCTTTCAATATAACTAAATGGGACATAATAATGCACAGAACTTGGACAAGGGAAGATGATGTTGCTTGTTGAAATTAGGTCATGAAAATTATGTCATGTGATTTTAACTATTTATCACCAAAACATGGTAGGCCTATTCTTATAGCACAAATCCATCAATGAGGTTTACACACAATTCAATAAATAAAGGCAAGGCTAACGACACTGTTATAAATTTCGCATTTAATTTATGATTGCTGATGATTTTTCTGGGGACCAGTAACCTTTTTAGACTCCTAGTCCCTCTGGGTCTTTCAAAATTATTTTTTATTTCTACCCCATAAATTTTAACATTAACACTCCATCATCCCTAAAATGACAAAATTCAAAGCTCTTGCAACATGGGCAATACATTCATGCTTCTTTATATTTTAATGAAAAATGTATTTTAAAATTAAAACTCAAATCATGGGAGAAATTTATCACGAAATGTTAAAAAATAAAGAGAAAAATAAGAGAAGAAATAACAGTTTGAAAAAAAATCACCCACTATTGATATAATTGTCTTAAACAATCATGAACACTGTATTTGGTCAAGAGCCGTAAATAGAAAGTAAAAAGCTTGACAAGTCACACACAATGTTCTGTGTTAAAATATTCTTCACATTGTATGAGAATGGTTGCTTGTGTATCGTCAACTATTGAATTCCGGCATTTTTTTCCATACAGCCTGTTTACAATAAATCTACTTACACATCAACCTTCACAGAAGTATAATTATATCGTATGAATGAAAATCTTTGAACTTGGGAGAAAAAATTAGAATAAATAGCGAAAAAAATGAAAGTATCCTTTTTTGTTGTTGTTGAATGATACAATTAATCTGCC
This sequence comes from Peltospira smaragdina, assembly GCA_032361425.1. Lineage (NCBI taxonomy): Eukaryota > Metazoa > Mollusca > Gastropoda > Neomphalida > Peltospiridae > Peltospira > Peltospira smaragdina. The sequence goes on from JAUTBW010016342.1 coordinate 10,291, forward strand.
AGAATTCAATATATTGAGTGTCTATAAATATGTGTGTACACTATTCTGTACTCATGGTTATCGTAGCGCCATGTTAGAGTCTTCCTCTCTCTCCTGCGCATGTTGTCTCAGCTCCTGTATCGTGTGAACAAACCGCGACCACTCGTCCGCCTTTGGGTTTGCAATATGCTGGAAAAAGTAAATATAAATTTTAATTTAATAATTCATTTTCCAGCATCGAGAACAGAAAATTTAAATCCTTCATTTTAGTCAAGTATGATTAGAAGATCATGACTTTCAATTATTTTCTCCTCGAGGGCGTATGGTTAGATTGATGGTGGAGAGACGGATAACCAGTGACCTACACAGCGGTTAGGTCATCCACCTATCTATTGTCAAGTACACGATATACTGCATGTATGTATATACTTCTGAATGAAAAATATATTACTACAGCTATGGCCTAAATCTTTTAAGAGAGATTGTATGCACATTCCCCAAACGACAATAACTCAAACAGCACAATGAATAGCACAAATAGATGAATATATTCCTCAAAGCAAGACGTGATAAGCACCTAAATGGTTAATTATCTGCTCTTGTTTCTCATATCTTCGTGTCATATATTTTAATTCTGTCTATGTTTATTTTCCTAAATGACTTGCATCTAAGACATGGTCACTTTGGTCATTTTTTAATTCTGTCTATGTTACTCATGTTTATATGTCATAAACTGTAATTCCAAATAAACTGTAATTCCACCCATGTTTATTTTCCTAAATGACTTAAATCTATTTGGTTAAATATCATATCTATCACATAAAACTTTTAATTCTTTGTTAAATTATTTACATCTATGATACTGTAAATTTTAACTCTTGTAATTTTTCTTACATCTACAACATCTGAAATTTCAATTCCTTTCAAACAACTTACATCTACGACGTCGTAGATCTTGATTCTGCCCATGTCATCACCCACACTGATGAGGTGGCCACTGCGGTGCCAGCGCACCTGGTTCAAGGCCACACTGCTGTCCACCACCGTCGACGCTGTCGGCACCTGAAACAAATAACAATAAACAATGAACTTTTTTTTTTATTATTTTTTTTTTTAAAGCAAAAACTGATGTGCTATTTAACACATGAACGAATGTTTAAAGACACCCCAGCACACAAATATAGATTGGCTACTGGGTGTCGGAACAAGGTATAGTTAACACACTATAAATAACAACCATATTAGTGGCTCAGCCTACCTGTCTCGTCGTTGAGGTTCCACAGATCAAGTCTGCCCACATATATAAACACACTATTACTGTTAGCAGCTCAGCCTACCTCTGTCTCATTGTTGTATATAAACACACTATAACTGTTAGCAGCTCAGCCTACCT